>JBCJKH010048265.1:13111-32136 GCA_039877255.1 Loriculus beryllinus | reverse complement strand
ATAACTACAGATCTAATCACAGCTTTCCTTGAGCCTCTGAGAGACTGCGAGGATTCGTCTGAAGAGTTGTGGTAACTGTGTAGTCAAAAGACGCACCTGAACACCTTGAAAATCTAGATGGAGTCAACTTCCTGAATTGTAGCTTTTGGTATTGGCTGACTTGTTTGTGTGTGGCTGTTATTTGTGTACATTTTACCCCCTGTGATTGCATTTGAATCATCTTATGTTCCAGTCTAGCAATAAGAGGCACCATCACAAACACCAGTGAAAGCACTGATAACAAACTGTAGCCTTCCCCATCAATCTAGCCAGACTAAATGCCCAGAACCGGAGAGCTAGCAAAACACAGCAGACTTCTTTATTTTTCTTTTCCTCTATTGATACTGTTTTCACAACCTGACATAACCTGCTAAAGTAATTCTAATTGTATTTTGGATTGATAGCAGCATTCTTCTCAGGACACACAATGCTTATAAGAACAGTTTTGTTTCTCTGTTACAGTACAAGAGTTTTGTCTCAATGGCCCAAAATAACAAGATTTATAATGTACAGGAGACAATGGTAAAACTATCTGAAGCTTCATGTCCTAAAAGAAAATTGACGACAAATATTTTGGTTCCATTTTTGTCTCATGTAACAGTGGATTCACAAAGATGATTCAGTAGAAAGCAATTAAGAAGGCCACTGAGGAAGTCAGTAGTTATACTTGCAAATGACACTTCAGAAAGAGGAATCTAGCTTTTAACAGAGGCCCAGAGAAACAACCCTCTGAGGAATAAGGAAAGAACTGCCTCGTCTGAGACAACTAATGCAGCCTTGACCCCCAATTCAAAGCAGAGCTGAAATAAATGTTTCGTGAGGTTCAAAACCAGATAGCTTTCTTCTTTTTAATCACATTCCTATATCTCTTGACTTCATCACAGCTTGGAGTAGAGGCAGAGAGCTGGCATGGGGAGATTGGTACTCTCCAGAGCAAGACCCCATCACAGTTCCTAACCCAGGAGCCTGGGGTCAACCAGAGATAACAGCTGGGTGGCTTAGCCAGGCCTTGGATAAGTGCTCAGCCCAACCAGAACGGCTTCCAAACTTCCTTTTACTCAAACTCTTCAGTTTACCTGACAGATAAAACAGGGTTTTGCTTTAAGTTCATTCCTGTCTTCTAAGCAGAGAGGTCCTCAATTAAAAAGGACTGAACATTTGTTTTCAGGAAGACTTACTCTCCTCTGTAAAAAATACCCTTCATTAGGTCCTTCCTTTCAGCCAAATGCTGTGAAATAAATTAAAAGAGCATGCAATCAGTTCAAAATGACTGTAATTGGGCAATCAAATAGCCATAGGAAGCAGAAATCATCAATGTCTTTAGCTAGCTCATTTTGTCAGTTGATTTATTTGTAAGGTTGGTGGTTTCTTTTTAAATACAACCCTAAGATTATAGACTAAAATTTAAAAAGAAATTATATTGATTCACCAGAATCCTTCTTATACCCTCTTAGACCAGTGTATACTAACCCCAGCAACTGTCTGAAGTCTTCAGGCCTACCCAATGCCTATGCCAAATCTGCTGGCCAGGAAGGTGTGCCCAAGGAACGAAGACCTGTGCACAGGGTCTGCAAAGCACCAGGGCAAAACAAAGAGCAATCCTTTCCCCATGTCCACATAACAGGAGGGATAAAAATATTTGTTAAGTTTTAACTTATAAGTATAGGAAAATCCCAGTGTACAATGAAATAAAACTCGTCAAAAACACAACCAAACCATATCCTTCCTGTAATAAAAAGAAGGCAAACAATATGCCCTTATACACGTTTATGCATACCTTTGTAACTGCAGGCTTCCTGCTCAGGGGTTGCCCTGCCAAGAATCATGTATCCTGTGATGAAATTTCTCAATAAATAAAGTGACTTCATTATTGAAAAGTTTAACTGTAGTCGTGTGTGCAGTTTTTAATGCAGTACCAGCCCTAAAGTGCTGATGAGAGAAAATCCAGATGCAGGAGACATTCAAGTTGGAGCCAGGACATTTTAAGGGCTGCAAAGTTTCATTAGCTGAGCTGTGGATCGATTGGTAGATTAAAACACTATATTTGTTCATGGTGGAATCAGCTCCTCCACTGGTGTAAATCAGCACAGGAGAATGTAAATCTCTGTCTAAGCTGAGGATCAGGATCCTGATTTATTGTGTCTTGTTATTCTCAGCACATATAACAAAATGAGGGGGGATTTGCGATATTCACAGGTAGATCACCATCATTTCACCTCTGGGACTGGAGCTGTTTGTGGGGACTCTGGGATAAGGATTGGAAGGATTCCAGGTTCATTATTGTAGCCTGATTTGTGGTTAAAACATGTTAAGCCTAAATATTAAGCAAATACATCAGAGGAGGATTTACAGCTGTCCAAGGACACAGTAAACTGTAACACAAGCTCCTAGACTGTATTAAATTTGTATCCCCACAGTTTCTTCTGCTAGGGAATAGAACAAGCAAATCAAGTCATTCCTGGGACACATTAAGGATAGGCTTGCTATAAATTCCCTCAAACTCAATTGTCTGTGCCCAGACTGGAGCCACCAACTTCTATTTGAAGCTTTGGTATTCTGAAACTTTTTTCTTTCTTTTTTTTTTTTTTTCCTGGAAAATTTCAAACAAAGCATATTCTTTTGACTTCCCAGCAACAAGAGAGGACAAAGAGATATTTTAAAGTGAGTCCAAAGGGCGTCAAACTACCTCCCACCCATCCTCAGCATTATTACAACGAGTAGACTGTTGGTGTGCTGGACCTGTTTGAGCAGATGAATCACTGCTCAGCCCTGGCCCCAGCGGAGTGCTGCAGACACTAAACTGTGTGGGAAGTCAGCTGTCAGGCTGATGCAACAAGTCAGAGTTTACCAATCTGTTCTCAGCAAACCACAACTGGCAAAATGCTTCACATTACGTCAAAGTACTGAAAACAAGGCAGGAAGGGAGACATACCTCTGCTGCCACCCCTTTCACTACAACTTGCCAACACCTCCCGGCCCATGATGATGCTTGCAGGCAGATGTGCCGGTCAGTGGATGGTGTGACAGCAGCGTCTTCAGTGGAGGACCCAGCTTGCTTCTGCAGCACGATCTAGACATCTGTGAGTGGAGCCGAGGCCCCCCGTGCACCGTGGAGAAGAGTCTATCAGAACAGCATCCAAATCAGTTAAGGCACGCTGCCCTGAGGCAGGATGGAGTCAAAGGCACTGCAAGCAGCTGCCTAGGATGACCCCCCCAAAAAGGCTCTAGGCTAGCGCTGCCTCTTCAGTCTTGTCTTCCAGGCACCTTGCTTTGGGCTTGTCTCCCCCAGCAGGCACCCAGCCTGGAAGCTGCTCCTGAAAGGAGTAACTTGTGCCTCTTTCAAAGGGTTGGTACTCTTAAAATTGCAACCAGTGGGACAGAAACACTGACTTCGAGATCGCAGCCTTGCAGTTAGCACAGCTCAGGCCTGTTCACTCCTCTCTCTGACTTGGGGAGTTAAACTCACATCTACCAGCAGTACCCAAAAGCACTCTGTTGGGTGCTTTGGGTTTGGTGGGGGGGGAGGGCTTTTGTGTAAATGCTGCCCTGCTGAATGCAGAATAGTGCAAGTTCAATTGGACCTGAGGGACACCAAAGGAGGACAGTTCTGCTTCTGGTCTGCTCTCAGAACTTGACAGGCTCCTTTTCTTTTAAGTCACAAGATAATATTTAGGAACAGTCTTGGAAGCCAGGTCAGCATCCATAATTCATCCTCATCAGTTAATTGTCAGCACTCGGTGACAAAGGCATCTTCCTGTTTTAGTGTTCTTTCTCCCTATTCTGCTGCATCAGTTAATCTAAGCATTTTCTTCCCAGCTGCATAGCTTCAGCTGGTGGAGAGAATCTTCTTGCAGGCCTCCAAGGGGCTGAAAACCTGCTGGATAAGTGCCCTTCTTCTTAGCAGCAGACATGGGTTTGTAACACAGGAACTCTGATATCCTGGACCCTAGGAGTGGATGACACAGCATGACAAGCAGCTCTCATGCTACCAAGTTTTAAAGGAAAGGTGTCATTCTGCTGCATTTTGCACTGAGCCCAGCCATATCAGGGTATATATACACATGTTCTGGGAACCCCGGCCGGATGAAGGCCCACAGGTCAGCTTGTGAATCCCACCCATGCTTATGAAGGTAGTGGGGACTCAATCCTGTCAAGCACAACATTAACTAAATATTTTGAAATAAAAATTTCAGCCTCCTAAGACATTTTCAGACTATAAACTGAGGAACCAAACGAATGCAGACACTTCCAGGGATAAAGCAGTATCTTGGCAGCATCTCACTGGTCTCAACTTTGCATTTAAGTATCAAAATACCGCTTAAATCCTTTAAGTACCTAAATCCTGTGCTGGATTTAATCTTGAAGGTTTCATTTTTTATTTTAGATGTGATCCTGAGTCGTGAGAAAAGACATCTCTACGATTTTGGAATCCCAAGCACACAGATAGGATTCTGGTGCTAGAAAAAGAGGGAGGTTTTTGTTTAAGGCTGGGGAGAAACGCACAGTGGAGATGTAATGCTCAGAGCAGAAGCACTATAATTCTTCTCTCTGTCCCAGCACAGTGTATCTATTCTCTGTGAAACTTTAAGCAAGTTGCTCAATCTCATCTTCAAGCCCTCATCTGTAAAATGGGTGTCATCTGTAATTTATTTTTTAGTCCTTCTAGATCATACACCCTTCTATGATTGGGAGTGCCTGGTTTATTACCTGGGTATTCAGAGCCTACTTCAAGAGGTCTTTGGTTTGAGTTAACATAGGTCATGTCACCACAGCAAAAGTAAAGGTAAGAAAACACACCCTTTGCACACTCCTACCCTGAAGGGTCCCCCGTGGAAAGCAGGGGAAGAATGTCTGACTTGTCACCCCTTTTGCTTGCTTTTCTGGTTAATACCCAGATGATTTCCTGGAGGGAACCATCACCGTGCTATGGAAAGCAAAGATGCAAAGCACCATAGGGCTGCTCTGCTTCAGGAAGTCTGGAGAAGCCACGGGGGACTGGGTTTTGGGAAAAAATCTGACACCTGTTTTCCTGACATTCTTGGTACAGATGTTCAAGCTGGGTTGTCAGCATGGGTGCTTGCAAAGCTGGAGTGAGAATGACATGGAGATGAATGGGTCCAGCCAAGATGAATATGGCAAGAGTCAGTGACTAGATATTGGCTAGAAGACTCAGAAAACACCTGCTTGTTTCATTTTTTGGTGCCTTCTTATTTAAAAGCCAATTGCAGTGAAATCCCTGGAACAAAACATCACAGTCAGAGGAAGTGTGCACTGAAAAGGGTGACAGCACCTTTTGCCTTGTCAGTGTGAGGGGATACACCAAACGTGGCAGAATGCAGACCAGCTACGCTCATCATTAACCTTAGACGAAGCCCAGGATACAAACCAAGCTTTACAAACCATTTACTTTCAAGCACACTGAATCAGACACTTGGCTCCCTGGTACATAATGAATAGAATAAGAAAGGGAAATTTTACACTGATTTCAGTGAGGATGGAAGACTGCTAAGTGTATCAAAATGAGAGCCTATGTAACCAAGAGAAATTTGGTTTCCCAGCATTATATCCTTCGTGCAGTGCAGGCCTTTGGTGAATCAGCTCTTCCCACAAAACAGGATATTAGCCATATCCTAAATAGAAATTGCCTCAAACAGAAATCAGCCGTAACAGTAGCCTCCACATTCACATCCCACCAGCCACCACAAGGATTTGTTTCCCTTCTCAATCCTCCCCACAGACACATTCAGATAATCCTTCCTAACCTCCCTGAGCCCATCTGACCATGATTTCCAGAAGGAATTGCCACCCAAAAAGAGCCAGCAACAGGCCCTGTTGAGGTCTTGTATTATACTGCATTCATTTAGACATCTCAATATCAACCACCTGCACACAGGATTACTCAGTTTAGGCTTCTCCTACACTGAAATCACCAGGTATTTCATTTTCAGGAATGGCTCGATCAGCTCCTAAAACCACGACACATCTGCCCATTGCTGCTTCTCGCCTTCAGTTGTGGGTTACTCTTTCTTTCTTCTTGATAATCCTGCATTATTTAAAATGAAGACAGGCTGTTATGCCCACACAGAGTGCCTTTGACTCAAGTGAGGAATCTGCTCCTGTTCAGGGCTGGTGACAATCTGTAAACTCTTCGTGACAGAGACTGTATCTTGTTATGTATTTATTCTGTGCCTAGCACAATGAGGTCTTAATCCCAACTGAATACTGTTATATCACAAACTATAACTACGATAGGGAGGAAATGGCAGCACAGTGATGGTACAGAGGAACTGCTCTTGACATTTTTAGCAAGGGTGTAGTATAGGAATAATAACATTGTAATATAAAAGCAGCTGCTGAAATAGAAGACCTCTTACTAGAGAAATGTTATTTCCTTTTTGTATAATCCTGATACAAACCTCTTGGGTTATGTTTTGTTTTTATGGTTGTACATGGGGGACAAGCAGGCTTGTGACATAAACAGTTTCAGGTTCTAATATCCTGGGAGATGATCAGCAATTAGTAAGAGCTAAATAAGAAAAACCCATAGTTGTGTGCTTATTGTCAGTGGTTTTCTGTGAGAAACCAGCACGACAGATAAGCTATAATGTATCCTTATTAATTTTGGCGTGTAAGTTTTGCAGCTATATTTTGTGCTGTTTTATGTCTTTACTCTCTTTCCTGAATGTGGTGTCAGCTCTGATTCTCTGAGTAACCATCACAAAAACTACACACACATATCAATGTATCAGTGTTCAGGGATCAAGCTCAGCATTTTTTTATGCAATATCAGCTAGTTAGATAAACTAATTTCTTCTTCAATCTGCTAGCCAAACCCTACAAAACAGGATAAATTTTGCCCTTGATTACTCTTTTCCTGTCCCAAAGAGGTCAACTGAGGACACAGTTTCTCAGCATATTTAATTTAATTCTTCTACTTGGGGTCTCTGAAAAGTCACTTTGTGATATAAACTCAACATTTTATTAGCATGATATACCCCAGTGCAAGTAGATTTTCTATCTGGAGATTGACTAACACTCCTTTGGAAACCTGAAGTTTAATTTCAACTTACACTTAAAGCTTTCTTCTGTTTCTGATTTCAGATGGCTGAATGGCAAATGGAAGAAGAGTCCTGCAGCAGTTCTCCCATAACAATGCTCTGAAAGCGCATGTAGAAAATGGAAGAGAAAAACTGACATTTGAAAATAAAAGATGTCACTTCAACTGAAATTTTATTCGAGTCCATCAGCAAGTCTTACTGAATAGCAGCTTTATTTGTTATAGCATCAGAGTCCAACACTGCCTGAAAACCAGATTCCAGCCTATTCTGAAAGCAAGAAAACAAAATAACAACAAAACCACATCGGACCAGATTTTCTAACATGGTCATTGTTACAAGCAATAAGACTAGCACTCAGATGTCTAACCACATGGCTGTTCTCCTAATTAGCTGGGATCACAAAATTCTGTCTGAAAAAGCAGAAACCATACTTTAAAAATAGGCCTCCCAGGCCAGATTTTCAAAGCTTCAGCTTCCAATCCAACACCTACGTGAAAACAGCTTTCAGAAGAAACTCCCAAACTCCTCCTGTTCCCAGGAGGTAGGACCCCAGTAAAGCACATCTGAATAAACTCTCTCTTCATTCTGTTCCCTAAATGCAGGCTAACCCTGCCTGAAATCCCCTCACTCCTGAGCCTCCTACGTGGCAAATGCTGCATGGCCACTTCACTTTTTAACATGCCACTTCATGAGAGGCAGAGGCTGGGATAGGGCCTGGAAGATCAATGTTTCTCCAGTATAACTTGTGGGTTTTGTGCTTTATGTCTGCAATCCATAAGACTGGAACAAGCAGTGCTCAAAACACACTTTCTTCAAAGATCAAGTCCAGATGAAAGCTTGAATTTGTGTACATTTATACACACAGACAGACAATGGCTATGTGTGTGTGTACATATCTATGTGCAGACAAAGCGAACTTGCCAAAATCACAACACAGAAGCACACAATGTCACATCTCAGCTGAAGCCGATGGAGTCACAGTTCAGCCTTTGGACCATTATTTTAAACTGCAAAACTCATTTAATGCAGGAAAACAAAAACAAACAAACAAACAAAACCTCTTCTCATCACGGAACTTATAAAAAATATTTCCCTCAAGCAAAATGGCTGTTTCCCCTCCCACATAAACTGGCAGCCAAGTCAGGAACAGTGCTGAAGACTTCCCATGCTTGCAGATTCACATACAAAATTTGCAGGAAGGCTGGCACTTATTTTCTCACAACAGTTTGTTCTTCACATATTTCACAACTTTTAAGTTCCTTAATGTAAATTGGAATCGTACATTTTGCCTCCATGTGTTTTATTGACTCCGCTCTCCATATTAACACCATGTAAGGGATGGGGTGCTAAACTCGGCAAGCTGGCCACAGTTCTGCCCAGGTAGTTCTCCCCTTTCTCCCTGAGCACCCCGATGTTTTCATAACAGGTGCATCCTCTCTGCTGTAACTGGACTGAGAGGAGCAGCTCCTGTGGAAATGCAGAGCTGATTCAGCAGGCAAGGGAAGGTTTGGATTAGAGGAGACCTTGTTGGGTACAGGTTTCTCCTATGACTCTGGGCAGCTGCACGTACTGTCTCTGTTTAAGTGCATAATTCTCACTGCTGTCAGTGCCTAAATAACCTCTGAGTCTGTAGGCAGGTCCCAGCCAAAGAGATGCATCTTGCCCGGCAGGACTTTGTCGGAATACATTACTAGGGGAATATTAGAAACTAGACGTAAAGATACCAGAAATCAACTGTTTGAACAGAGCTGTGAAACACAGTTGGCCTTCTCTTCTCCTTCCATTCAATGTCCTCAAAAGCTATACAAACACAATTTCATAGCACTTATCCTGAAGAGATTACAAGTGCAGACAGTAAAGCAGTAGAGGGTGGAAATACCCTTAGTTCATTGTACAGCAAGCATATTCATCTGACCGAGAGGCCATTTGTCATGTGGAAAAGTACATCATGCTGCAATCAGATTCGGCTGGCCTAATCAGGAGATACTTCTCAATGCTAGTAACAGCCTTGGAGACTGGCCCTGCATGAAGTGCTGAAAGCCATGCAAAAGCCAAGGGTTAGAAGGAGATCATCTGCCTATTAGTCCCTTTATCACAGTGTCTCCTTATAGATGTAGCAGTTTCTGTCTGATTGATTCTAGGGATTTTTGGAAGGGCTTTTTGCACTTAGAAAGAATTAAAATAATATCTGAAATGATTTCCCTAATCAAGTTTCTGTTCCCTTCATGTTCAAATACAGTTTAAAGCAATTTCATTTCCCATCATGCTAACAACTTCTGTCAATATTTTCCCCACTAACTAACATCAGGTGTATGCGTCTTTTTTCCATCACATATTATGAATTTTCCTTTGCAAATGTCATTACTTGGTCCAGAGATTGGGGTCTGCTTCTTTTTCACAAAGGTTGCCTGTGGTTTAGTTTTATCAAGAACAATATTGATTGTGACATACTTGCATATTCCAAAAAAGACTGTAAACCCACATAACACTTTAACTGCCAAAAAATGCTTTTTCAATTTTTCATTCTTAAACAAACTCACTTGGACCAAAACATCACATTTCATTTTTCTCTCTCTCCTGTGTAAGTTTTTGCTTGGAGTTACATTTCTCTGTGTCTAAGCAATGGATATGAATCAAGATTCAAAATTTGGATGCTATTCTTCAAACAAGAACTGCAACGTTTTTTGTTGGTGCTAACTAGGCACATGCATGTCTACACGCCTCAGAACCTTTCTCAGATTTTAGACTCCTTTGACCTAAATAATTCTTGAAGAAACCTGGCCAGTTATTTGTGTGGTTTGTCTTTACCTGCATAGGATCTGCATGGACTGTCAATCTCTGCCAGTCTACTTTGGGTTTGATACACGTAGGGCACATATTTCACTACCTTCTACTGCAGTTAAACTTCACAATCAGCAGTTTAGAATATTTTAAAGGATCTGCCAGCCTATTTGTGAAAACGTTATGTATTTTTCTGAATCCAAGTTATGGAACACATTTCAGCAAGGCTAAAATTTTATTGTGTATAATGCACATCTGCAATTTACTGGATTAATCAGAAAGCCAGATCAGCAATTGCTTTTTTCAATGATTGTGCTATTTGTAACACAATGGGATCCCAGTACAATATCAAAGTTTGCCACTAATAATGATTTATCTGCTACCCGATTACAAGATAAAAGTGTCCTCATTTACACGTAGTAGCTGGAGACACAAATATTCTGGAATCTGACTTTAAGGAGCACAGCTAATTTAGTATTTTAATATTAATATGCTTTAAAGCATAAGAATGCACACCGGACTAAGAAACACTGAAAGGTATCCCTGAGTGCTGCCGAAAAGTATTACACAGGAGAGCAACAGTCCTGAATTTTAGTAGGGTTCAGGAAGACAATGCTAAACTATACAAACTTTTATGCTACTTACATTCTTACAGTGGGTAGAATCTTTGTTGACTGTTTTCATGCCACACTAAGGGATGAAAATTTTCTGTTTGGTGACCTTGAAGGCCGTTAGTCCTTGTAAACACCAGCAAAGAACAACAGATATTAACAATATATCTTTTTAATCATTAAATTGCTGTTTGCGATTCCAGCAATATAATCTGCCACGCAAAATGCGCCTGAGTTTGGTCTCAGTGAAATTCCAGGCTGCTTTGTTGAAATATTTTCCAGATATTTTGCTTAACATCAGTAAGAATAAAATCGGCTCAGGCCAAGCTTATGTTTGCAAACTAGAACTACACAAAACATGCAGTTGCACTGCTCTGCACAAAACTGGGTCGATCTACTCATTTAGAATGATATTCTTTTTGACTTTCCATTTATTTTTAATCAAGCTAAACCAAGCCCACGGATACTAATACCAAAGGAAACCGGTGCCTTCACTTCTGCAAAGAAATAATGAGACTATGGTGCCCTGATCTACCCAGCACATGGCGCTTAATCACTATCTGGACTTACTTTAGTCACAACATCACTAGTTGGCTTTTGTCTGATTATTTAAAATTATTTCCACTATTGTGGCTCCAGCAATTTAAAATTTCCATACTCCTAAACTTACTCCTCAAACTTTCAGCCATGGTTCACCCAGGACCCTACTGATATATGACATGAGTAAAATGTATCACAGATTATAAAAAAAAAAGGCACACAAGAAAAAGTAAATGCTTAAGAAAAAAGCAGGTCAGTGTAATTCAGAGAGAGATTTAAAAACCCAGTCGCCTCAGGAGACTTAAAGCAAAATAAATTAGAAACATCATTTACAAACTGTGTTTGCAACAGAAAAACTGGCAAAAGCTTCTGAAAAAAATCTGAAGTTAAGGCTGTTGACTAAAACCATACCCTTCCTTAAACAAATGTTGCCATTTTATAGGTGGAAGAGATCATACATGATAAAGAAATAAGCAGTCAATGCAGTGACAGTTTGTCACCTTCATTAAAGTTTCCGCCTGTCTCCAATCACTATGACCTCATATCCTTCCAAAATAACCAAAGGAAATGCCTACAGAAAGTAATAGAGAGAACAGAGAAAACACAGCCCCTTCACAAGGCTTTTTCTCTGCTGTCAATTACCTTAATTACCTCTACCTGTCTACAAATGTTGCTCAATGCAGTCACCTAACCCTCATGTTATTACAGAGCTGCTTAGGTGCTTCTCAGGAGCGTAGCAGCACTGCATTTATGTTAGGCATTATGTTCAGACCCCGGATATTAATCTGAAAAATCAGTGCAAATCTCTTTGTTGTGATTCCAACAGGCTTTGAATCAGACCTAGAAAAAAAACATATATGCTCATAGTTTTCTTTTTTATCCTAAAAGGCATGGGCCCGTTTGGATTCCAGGACTTTTTACAAGCTTTTCAAAATAGCTAAAAGGGTTTAAAAGTGTAGAGATGAGCAGTAAGGTTTAATTTCACAGCTATGTGAGATACAAAATCTACCAGAGGTACAATCTACAGGTGAAATAAAAAAGTAAACCCATTTTTCTATGATAGAAAGAGCAGCTTATTTCCATCATATCTTAATATTTCATTCCCTGAGTTACTGGAAACTGTCAGGCAGATGGATGTATGCTTCTGAAATGCAGACCTTAGGACAGAGTGTATTATACTACAGATTGGCTTCTGTGAGAATAAGCCTGTAAGTGGCTGATGGCATCAGTGGCGACAGCCTCCCACATAGCCCCCTTTTTGTAAGCTGAGACCTTCTCTCAGTGCTCCATGTTGATGTCCTGTTTCTGAATCATTATCCTCATCACTTCTGTAGAGTAACCCTATGCTGGGTAGATCAGGTCACCACAGTTTTATTCTGCAGGACACCCCCAAGCTGCGAGCAAGTCCAGATGCCACACTGGGGAACATTCCCTGCTTTTACAGTTCTAGTTCTGTGTGGTACCTATCTAGATCATCCTCTTTTTGTAGTTACCAATGACAAGGACAGAATTTTGATGAGGAGAAAAAGCTCTTGCAGAGTTTATTTGTAATTTTGACACCGAAGTAAAATCAAAAGGAATTATATGCTATTGCGTAAAATGTGAAATTAGTAGCAAATGGAGATCTCTTAAAGTCCCTAAAGTTGAGAAGACATTCTTTGTGTCATGGAGTAGATACTCAGTGCAATCAGCACGTTCTACACAGGTAATTACTTTTACTACTAATGGCGCCTCCCACTCAGTGAGGAAGATAAGATGTTCCAACATTACTTAATCACAATGCTTCATTATTGCTCCACCACCTACCGGGTAAAACAATTCACATGCTCTATTCAGTGACGCTCACAAATGAGAAAAATTTATGAATATGCGAGCAAAACAGCACACAGTCTACAGAAGAGGCACCACCCTCCAGAATTGTAAAAGACCATAGAAAGTTTGGAACATCTGCAGTTCTTTTTTCTCCTTCCCCTTCCCAAATACTCAAGAAGAAGAATAAAATTTGCAAAACCAAGAGAAAGGCCTCCCTGTGGTGATTTGCTACCCTGAAAGTGTTTTGGGCTCTTTTGCTGAAGCTTCTGAAATTTCCTTGAGACAGAACACAATGTGTAAAAATAGATGCATTCATTGCAGTTTCATGTTTTATTTTTGGTATTATTTTTCATTCTTTTGTGCTAACAGCATGCTACAAATTATTTTACTACTCAATGCATCAAGAACTGACACAGAAAACAAGAACTAGGGAATAAAACCTCCTTCTTTGTAGGGTTTATAGAATCTTGTAGATGGGTTCAAATGAAGAGCATACAGTGGTTTAGCTGACTTGAGTTAGTGGAGAGTGTCCTACATGGGCACATGGGACAGATTTTCAGGAGCTGTGGCCATAATGAAGCCAACGCAAATCACTTTGGTAATTACATCAAAAATACACAGAGTGTCTTTATTTTTCCATGACTGTAAAAGACAAGTATGTACTGCTATTGTGCATTAAAAGCAAACTCTGGCCCAGTAGCCACTGAAGTCTGAATGCTCCCTTTACAGCGTGTAAGACTGGAAGCCTTTGACTTCTGTCTCAAGACAGCCCAGGAAACAAGTTCAAGCAATTAATACACCTCCTGTGTGTCCTACCCTGATTACACCTGTGTTACAGTAAGCAATGGGAAGGTAGTATTTTATAACGACTGAAGCTGTATCTACTGTCTTCATATTTGCCCAATGCTATGGCAAAACCAAAAAAAATCCAGCTAGTTACCAGATCACCTCTTTGTTGTTGTCAAAGAGCAAGCTGTGA
Organism: Loriculus beryllinus; assembly: GCA_039877255.1. Lineage (NCBI taxonomy): Eukaryota > Metazoa > Chordata > Aves > Psittaciformes > Psittacidae > Loriculus > Loriculus beryllinus. The sequence goes on along the minus strand of JBCJKH010048265.1, from coordinate 18,316 downwards.
CAAGAGGCAGATTTTCTAACAGCACTCAGGAACAATCTAGCTGAAGGACGGGAATTCTCCTTCAGCAATGAGAGTCCAGTCTTTTTTGCAGCAAATTAATCTGCTCTAACAACACCTGAGCTTGATGAAATCTGGAAGTCTGTACTTCTAGAAAGGCAAGAAAAACACACAGATGCATCTTTGCTCCTGAAGAATATTAAATAGCTATAAGGAAAAGACTTATTTTGTGAAGTAGTAAGCTGCCCATGGGAAAAACTGTCACATTTACATTGTTTACATTATTGTGAGTCCCAATAAAACAGTGGGAGGATTTCTAACAGGGACAATGTGACTACATAAGCAGTTTGCTTTTTGTTTCCTTAAAGTAGCACTTTATCCTTGGGGCTGGAGGAATAACTAAAAAGGGGGACGAAATTCAAATTGATTTTGGTGAAACTTAACATGCTTAAATCAGTGTCATGATTTTGGGCAACCTGACCTGGAATATCTGAATATTTTGGATCGACAGCAGTGCAAGCAATGCTCTCAGCTTCACATACTAACTCACCACTACTCCAAACATTTCTTGCAGCTCTCTGTGTGGCCGTGTTGCATTGAAGACATGTATGAACACTTTTATTGACTCAGCCAGGAAGAACAATCTGGCTTCTAGTGGGTAGACCAGCAGTGATGCAGGCTCACTAGCCTTCTCTAAAATACTGATTTATGTTCCCAATCTAAATCACTTATTTTGGCTATTAGTAGATGTATGTAGTTTTAATATCTTTACTCGCTTTCATCATAGAAGATCAGAATAACATGAGTTGCAGAGACAGCACCTGTACAACAGATCATGATTAATGAGGGAAGATGGATAAAAGTGTGTACACAGTTCAGTGTGCATGCAGGATGCTTTCTAAAAACCTTTATAATCCAGGGCAATGTTGTATTCCACTTGTGACAAGAGTCTCTACAAGAAAATTAGAGGTTTAGGATGAAGTGCATTCCCTAGACTCAGGTTCTGTAATGAGGAAAAGAAGGAGTCACTGCATATAGACACTGAATGCAAATTCTGGAAATAAATACAACTTTTACTTCAAAGAGTTACAAATAAATGAATAAATGTAGTGCAGATTAATGAGAGAATTAAGCAGAGTTTATTTTCCATAAAATGGAAAAATAAACTTAAAATTACTTAATGGCCAGATGGATAAAGCAATAAATTTTAAGGCTTTTAATTTTTCTTTGTTCAAATTGAAAAATAAAAGTAAGACAAAAAAGTAGATATTATTTTGGACAACTTAACAATAAGGTCCTTTTCTAATTGAGCCATCGTGAATGGATTCACCTTTTGGGAAACTGCAAACTGTTAGGTTCAGAGCTGACTGTAAGCTCAGCTAACCGATGCTCCTACAAATGAACAGTAACTTACTGATAAGGAAATCAAGGGAATTTTTAAGCATATTCATGTGGAGAGAAAAATTATTTAAGAAGTGAAATATACACGTGCCTTTCAGAAAAAAATAAACACATGCATTTGTTTTATACTAATCAAATGGAAAATTGTTTTGGTTTAATGGTTTTGAAACTTCCCCATCCCTCGAGCAAACAGTACCCATTACTTTAAACACCTCAGTGTCTAGTAATTGTTCACAAATGTGTCAGGCTACCAGTAATTTAAGTCCTGTCAGGAATAAATCTCAGACACTCACTTCTTCCAGTCAGTGACTTGAAAAAAACCCGCCCACATGTCAATTACAGGAAGCTCCACGCAGTGGCTTTGTTCGGAGGCTGTGTAAATAGAAAAAGCTTCCTCCTCGCTAACAACTGTTTTCTAAACCCTATATAAATGTTTATGTGAACTATCCTGCAACAGCATCGAAAGCAATAAAAAGCAGGCACGTAAAAAACAATCTGTGTTGGACTTGTTGGCAATAAATGTACAGCCCGTGGAAGCTGTATATCCAGTTGTGAATTATTTTCGCTCAGAGGTCTGACCTCAAAACATTTAAATGTTAGACTGTAAATCAAAATGATATACTTCCACTATCTACAGATTATTCCCTAGTTTCTGTGTCCTGCTAAATGTGGGTCTGCAAAAGCTTGCACATTAATATGTAAATAAACACACAGGTAGAGGTATATTCCAGAGAGATATAAGGGAAAGTCAGACAATTAAAATATATGAGTGGGCATATTTTCTCACCTATGTTATTGTTCTCTGCAAAGCCACTGGGGAGTAGCCAGGACCTGACGTATGACTGATGCAGCATAAGGAACAGAAAAAATCACTGGAGAACAGCTGCAAGAAGAATTCTAAAAGACCAAACAAGGTAAAATGTAGAAAGCATCAGGTCATGAAGTGACACACTCACCTAATGACACATTAGGAGTCTCTGATTCTGACATAAGGTACTCAAAAACATCATTCAGCTAGTCTGGAAGAGCCTAAATTCTTCAGATATCTAAGTTTTCACTAATAAAGTGTGCTAAATATCAGAATTTTTGCTCTTTTGCCCATCTTTTGCAATTTTGGTTCCTACTGCAACAAAATCCACAAGGTAACAAGATCCATAAGGTAACAAGATCCACAAGGTAAGATTCACAAGGTAAACGCTAAATGTCCTCCTGCTTAAATCTGTCCACATGGCCTGATTCAAGGGTGGTGTTCTGAGATGACCTCATGGATCAAGAACTGTTACAGCCTTTGCCTTTGTCTTTGCCTTTGCCAGGAGCTCACTACATACAATATCTGCTTTCAGTTTGAACTACAGTTCAAACCCCTCCATATCCTGATTTAGGGTGGGAATTTTAACTCCCATCTCACAGCAAAGCCCCCAGACACTGCTCTCCCCACCAAGGTGATTATCCTCCAGTCTTTCCCACTGGAATGGTTCCACTTTGTCTACACATTTGAATATTCGTTAGAAGAGAAACTGGAAGGTGACGCTCCCACATTCTGCATTAGCACCCCAGCCAGCAGACTTAATCTGTCTGTCTATCTCCTCTCATCCCTTCTTTAATATCTTCCTATGCAAATCAGGAATGGTTTAGTGTGCTCTCCTGGGAGGTGGCATAACTGGCTTCAAATCCAGTTAGGCAGAGGATGTTTCCATACTGCAGAGAAGAGCTCTAACGGTTAGGAGGATAGCAGAGCCAGCCCATGCTCTGCTCCAGGTAGGGGTATATGGATGAAAGCCCTGAGCAAAGAGATGCTTGAGCCAGACAGGTTACTTATGGTCTCTCACTGCTAGTTTAGATGGTTAGTCTGGCCTCTGGGCATTCTCAGCCCCACAGCTTGTTTGCATGGAGACCTATGCACCCAGGCTACCCAACACAGGGCTAAAGCCACCACAAATCAAGAGGACATCCAGATACTAAGCCTGTTTGGGCTACAAAATCTGACTGAGACAAAGCCTTCACTGAAACCTTGAGGAGTTGTGGTAAGTTACACATGACAATTTGAAGTCCTTCATGTATGCCACAAAAACCCCATCCGGTTCACTGACCTGGACTTCAGAAGGCACAGGCTGAGATCCTTCCGAAATTTCCTTGTAATCATTTTACAGATAAAGATTAGTTAAACAGTATGGGTCTTTCTACTGTGAGTAACCCTGACACTCCAAGAACAAAGACAAGGAAAAACTTCAAGAACCAGGATAGTACAAAGAGAAACAGGAGTGACTTTCCAAACTGAAGTATCCTATAGCTAAAAAAGACTGCCCATGCCAGCATAGAGCATTTAGTCTTAAGGTTTCCAACTTGGGAAATGCTCTTATTCAGGAACACAGGAGTTTTTTTTGGAGGAGGGAATGCAGGATCTGGCCCCAGCCTCTGAGAGGAATGACTCACTCTCCATTGTGCTATATTTCTTTATGGTGAATCATATTATATTGCCAAATGAAAGGAATATGATGTTCGGCAGAGGGAAAAATACAGACAATCAGGGAGAGCAGATGAGGTGCTGCAGTTTAAATTGTGCTTCTCAGTTTCTTTATGTATCATAACTGTATGCAAGGATGCCCTGGAGCTATGCTATGAGAAGAGCACTTTAAGAGGAACCAACATAAAGAAACAAATAGCAATAAATGACATAAGTATAGCACCTACTTATCTTTCAGAGATACAGAAGACTGGAAACAGTACAAACATTACAACATTGTACAAAATGTATTTTCATACCTAAGCATATACACACTCTTATGAGATATATTTATGAGACAGATCTAAAGTCTAGAGTAGAAATATATATGTATATATGTTGTGTAAGAAAAAGAGAGAATGGGAGAGACATGGGAAAGATTTTATTCTTCGCATGTTGCATCTCTAGGAAACCTCCTGACCATCTTTTTGTTAATGCTTCTACCATTGGCTCCCAACTGCAATAATTCTGTGTTTTTAGGACCTATGAGCAAGAGAAAAAGCTGGTAGAAGGGGAATTGCCGGGGATGATAAGGAACAAACCTCTCCGTTTCGACTCTGAGGCTTGATTGCGTAAGTATATTTAGGGTAATTTGAGACTACTTCCCTATCCTGGTTTTTGAAAACTGAGTTACTGCAGAAGCCCAATGAAGAAGGAAAATACTGAACTGAACTGTAGCTTTGAGGTTCTTCATGAAGAAAGAGGAAAGGCTGTGAAACAGTCACTTCAGTGAGCTGTGTAGAGAGCTATGGAGTGTGTCGCTCTGCCACACTGTGTGTAAGCACGCTACGGATCTCATCAGAGACTGTGAAAATGTGATCAAAAATTTCTCCAGGAAACGTCAACATCTCAGTGCAAATAATGGAAAATATCTAGATTAAGACCCCTGAAGTGCACTGCAGGAGCTGTGACCAGGGTCTCCACTGCTGATACATCGAATGGGAGTCTCTCTGCTGTCCTGCCACGGCAGACAGGCTCCATGCATGGCTGGAGCACACAGCAGGAGCAGTAGTGTCACAGGAACCCTGCTCAGCCCAGGAGAAAAAGGCCTCAAAGCTCTCCTGACCTGCCTTCCCACTGGGACAAGTTTTCCATACCAAACTCCTTCAGATGCCATACGAGGACAGGCTGAGAAAGCTGGGGCTGTTTAGCCTGGAGAAGAGAAGGCTGCGTGGTCATCTCATAGCAGCCTTCCAGTATCTGAAGGGAACCTATAGGGATGCTGGGAAGGGACTCTTCGTTAGGGACTGTAGTGACAGGACAAGGGGTAATGGGTTAAAGCTTAAACAGGGAAGGTTTAGATT
>JBCJKH010048264.1:0-20114 GCA_039877255.1 Loriculus beryllinus | reverse complement strand
AGGCATTTGGGAAGAAAAAAACCCTTTTTCCCCCCCCCCCCCCCCCCCCCCCGTCCTTTTTAACAATGGAGTTTGCAATTCAGTTGATTTAATAGTAGGAATTGTAGTCTTGTCCTTGAGAGGTTTTGCACTTGTGGAGATAGATTCAGATCTTAATTGACCACATCCATTCCAATGGAAATAAAAAATCCCATTGATTGGGAGGATTTAGGAGCTGGAGTTGTCTCATGCAGAGCTCTAGTGGATTGCTGGGCTCGGGAAGCAACTCTGGATTTATTTATTACTTACTACTTCATTTCAACCTCCTCTCTTTAAAAAGCTTTAGGATTGCAATCTCAAATGTAATTACCTGTTGGAATTTTACTTTTCAGATGAAATCCCTACCACCAAAAGAACATTAAAGATAAAGCAGGAATCTTCTGAAGATGCACAGTAAGTAACTACTGAATGTTTTACCCTGGAATGTGTTTCCGTGGGGATGTTGTGCAGGAGGGGAGGAGATTGAAACCTTCTGATTGTAATTATAAATCCGTTGTGCAAGACTGTTCATACAGTCGAAGCTGCTTTCTGCATGATGCCAGTTACCTCAGAACATCTGAAAAGCTTCACGGCTCTTCTTTCTTCTCGGCTTGGTCACTCAGAGGCTGAATCAGGACTTACTACATGAATGCAGAGGGCTTCAGATGGGCATTAAATCCATGTCAGATTCATTAGAGATGTGGGTGGGCAGGCTTATAGCATGACAGAAGGCTTCATTCTCAGATCAGTTTGTAATCTTGGTGTTTGGGGTTGGTTCTTTTTCCCATTTTCCTTAAGTTTGCCCCTTTGGACATAGCACAAAATAAAAGACAAAAAAAAAAGAGAATAGGGACACAGCAGCCCTGTAGTTGTGTGCTGATGGCTTGGTGTGAGTAATGCTTGCAAGAAGAGTTCCTGCTTCCCCTCACTGGGAAGGCATGCCAAAACTTTGGGTTTATATATATATACTTTGAATTTATTTTTATAACTTTCTAGAGCTGACTTTTAACCTTGTTGGATCAGTTTTATCTGGAGCATTTGGAATGCTTGGAGCATGCGAATCTCCCTTGCCTCGCCAACAATAACGCAGAGCCTCAAAAATGAAAGGAATTGGGCTGTATTTACTCAGACTTTACTTTCTTCTGACCTCCAGGGTTGTAAAACCCCCGAGGTGGTGGTGGATATATCTGCAACCATCACAAATTGGCTTGCAGACCCTCCTGGGTGGATTCTGAGCTCCCCACAAGTAGTTTGTAGTGTCATCTGAAATCAATGTGGTGTTTCCTGTGCTGGAAGATGAGCTTCTGTAGGATGGGAAGTCGTAAGCACTGAGTGCATGAACACCATGTCCCTGAGTGGTAGCAGAACAGAGGCTTTTTGTTGTAATTAAATGAAAAAATCCTCTAAAACCTGAAAAAGAAAAGTTAAAATAATAATAGAAAAGAAGCTTTCACTGCAGTGGCCTCCAACCTCCTCACGTCAGATGGGTTTTCGCAGACCTCAAGGGTGACTTCTTTAGCTCAACATGGAGCACATTTAGCTGAGCAACTCGGCAACCTGGAGAAAAGTAACTTTTTCATCCTAAACGTTATTATTGCTTCTTTGAACCGTTTCTTGGGATTATTCAGGGATAATTTGGCTTTCAAGGTGTGCTTTAGGGAGCTGCAGAGGCAATAATCCTGAATTTTCAGAGGTGGAGGCTCAGATGCATGAACCTCCTCCTCCAGGGATTGATGTGGAGATGCTGGCTGGATCAGGTTTGGTAGATGAGACCTTTCAGAGTTCTCTGGTCATTTCCCACTCCAGGTTCCCTCTAAAATGCACAGGAATGTCTGAACTCTTGGATTCATGAAGCCTGCAGGTGATAAGCCCATTGTTTGTGCTGACTGGAAGTGCAGAGCATCTTCCAACACAGAGATTTACTCAAAGCTTCTTTACCCCCTTCTATGAGGCCAAGGAACTTTTCAACCCTGATTTAGTAGATTGAAGGCAGTGAGGGGCAGTGGGGCTGATAGGAAGATAAGCAGGATATTTATTTGTTATCTTCAGGAAGAGTTGCATCAGCTCTTAAAAGCCACAAGAGATAAATAGATCTGAGTTCTTCATCTCTTTGGCTGGTGGTTTAAAATACATAAAACTGATTTCAAAGGAGGTAGAATTTTATCTGCACTCTTGGTCAAGGGCACTTTTTTTATTGGAGGGAATGGAGGTGAGTTCAGGTTTCCTGCTGAACCTTTCTGACATGGTGGTGCTGAACCTCAAGCATGTGTTTTGCCAAAATCACAGATTCACAGAGTTAACCAGGTTAGAAAAGCCCTTTAAGCTCATCGAGTCCAACCATTGCTCAGCACTGCCAAGGCCACCACTAACCCATGGCACTGAAGACCTCGTCTGCACTGTATGTGAACATTTGCAGTGACAGTGATTCCAGCCCTGTCCTGGGCAGCCTGTTCCAATGCCTGAGCACCCTTTGGAGAAGGAATCGTTCCTCAGCTCCATCTAAACCTCCCCTAGTGCAGCTTGAGGCTGTTTCCTCTTGTCCCATCCCTTGTTCCCTTGGAGCAGAGACCAGCTCCATCCTCCTGTCAGGCAGTCATAGATTTTGGCTTTGTTTCCTCTTTTCCCTTCCCCTGGGCTTTTGGAAGGGGTTTGGAAGCTTTTGGAGCTAAGTAGCCTGCAGAAATCCACAGCTGCTGATGTGCACCAGGTTCTTTTCCTAGCAGAGAGGATGGGAGAGCATCACCAAGATACTTGCTGTGGGAAACACATCACTGAGCACTCTGGGTGCTGGAATTTATCTTGGCTCTTCTTTTCCTGACCACACACACACACACATGTGATGCTGCTGTTGCTGTCAACAACCTGCAGAACCAGAGGGAACTCCCTTTCCTTTCCCCCAGCTTGGCAAGCACCAGGACCTGATCTTGCACCTGCAAACCTAATGCAGTCGATCTCCAAGGACAGCACTACTTCTCTTAGCTTCAGGTAGCAAATAATTGGCCTCCAGACTTAAGAAACTTCCCGTATTTCCTGGGTTCCCTGATTTTCAACAGTGTAGGAAGCAAATAGCAGTAGGAAAGCTGTGTCCAGGTCCTGTGCTCCATCAGCTGGGTGTTCATTCCCTACAGCAGCTCTGTTGTTGCCTCTTTTTGGCACGCTGCTGCCTCCAAATAAGCTGCAAAGTGAAATGCTGCTTCCAGCTCTGTTCTGCTATTTCAGATTGATTTGAAGAGGCTTTTTATTCACTGTGGGCTGTCTGAAGATGAACTAGAAGCATAGGGAGCTGGGTCCTTCACTGAAACCAGCTGTTCCAGCTGCTTTGATGTCTGCTTTTGTTTGGAAACAGCCTTTAGAACAAATTTACACCACGTCTTGTCTCTGGTGTCTTCCTTCCCACATTTGAATTCCAAATGCTTCTGAGGAGAAAGCTATGCAGATGGCCAGTGGCCAGCAAGGGAGGTCGAGGGTTGATGATGGAAATCCAGCTCCAGGGCAGTTTCCTACTGAAAAATGAATAATGGGAAGGATTTGACTGTTAATGCTTCCAGTACCTCTGCTTGGCCACGGTGTGGAGGTAGATCTCCTGCTCAGCAGGGCACCCACCAAGTGTGAGTGGGAAGAGAAGACTCCAAACCCAAAAAGCAGAGTGTTTTTAAATGTCTCTTCCCTATTCCTCTGTACTCCAAGTGATGATTTCCTCTGTGGAAAGCCCTTTCCTCCTGCACTGTGCTGCTGGAGATCACCTCTAGTGAAATCCTTCCTCTTCTCGGCACTTGGATGAGTGACTAATCATTTTTATTCCCCCAGCAGCTCTATTTTGTGCTGAGCTAAACTTAGCCAGGGTATTCCTGGTGTCATTAATAAAGGTGGGAGCTTTTCTTTTCTTTTGGGTTTTTAGCTCCATTCCTCCGCTGTTGACTGAAAATCTACCCACGCTGCTTTCTCCTGTCACTGGCTTTGGATGGGACTGCTTGCTTTCGCTTCAGTTCAGCTGTCTGTCTTGAGTCAGATGAGTGTAGAACAGCAGCAAAACACACACCATGTGCTACCTGTTCCCTTCTCTGCCTTGTCCCCTTGTCTGTCTTCTCCTCAGAAGGTGAACTTCTGCTTGTAAAGGCAGAAATCCACAGCTGCTGATGTGCACCAGGTTCTTTTCCTAGCAGAGAGGATGGGAGAGCATCATCAAGATACTTGCCGTGGGAAACACATCACTGAGCACTCTGGGTGCTGGAATTTATCTTGGCTCTTCTTTTCCCGACCACACACACACGTGTGATGCTGCTGTTGCTGTCAACTGACCTCAACCTGCAGAACCAGAGGAGCTGTGGCTGCCCCATCCCTGGCAGTGTTCAAGGCCAGGTTGGATGAGGCTTGGGAGCAAGCTGCTCCAGTGAAAGGTGTCCCTGCCCATGGCAGGGGGTTGGAACTGGATGAGTTTTAAGGTCCCTTCCAACCCAAACCAGACTGGGATTTTAGGAAAGATCCTGGTCTTCGTTCCGAAGTTGAATTGTCTCTTCCAAGCCAACTTAGACCAGGTTGTCACAAGCCCAATCCATTGTGGTCTTGAAAAAGTGATTAACATTCCCAAAGGTTGGTGCATTGGCCGGGATGTTTTGCTGCTCCAGTTTACTGATGCCTTTCTCCTTCTCTCCATGTTTTGTAATTCCCAGGAAGCGCGACGTCATGCAGAACATTATGCAAATCTTGGAGTCGGTCCAGTTGAAGTGGGAGCTGTTTCAGAGCTGGACAGACTTCTCCAGGCTCCACCTTTCAAACAAACTGGCCATTTTTGGCATCGGGTACAACACCCGCTGGAAGGAGGACATCCGCTACCACTATGCGGAGATCAGCTCCCAGGTACCCCTTGGGAAGCGACTTCGGGAATACTTCAACTCGGAAAAACCGGAGGGTCGAGTGATCATGACCAGAGTGCAGAAAATGAACTGGAAGAATGTCTATTACAAATTCCTGGAGATCACAATCAGCGAAGCCAGGTGCCTGGAGCTCCACATGGAGATCGACTGGATCCCCATTGCTCACTCCAAACCCACCGGAGGGAACATCGTCCAGTATTTATTACCGGGAGGAATTCCCAAAAGCCCTGGATTGTACGCTATTGGATATGAAGAGTGCCATGAGAAACCTCCCTCCTCTCCCACCGAGCACAGGGCGCCTGATCCCGGCACTGAGACTCAAGGTGAGCTGGAGGTTCCTTCTCCACAAGCCTCGCTCCGGCTGGACATGGAATCCACCCGGATTATCTACTGTTACCTCGGCATCGCCGAGGTGCGGACTCTCCAGCAGTGCCTGTTTTTACACTTCCAGGCAAACACCAAAACCTTCAGCAAAGATTGGGTCGGGATCAACGCCTTTTTATCTCAGAACTGCCTCGTCGAGCCCGGCGTCTCCCCCAAATCCATCTACATCAAATTTGTGGAAGTGGAGAGGGATTTTCTTTCCGCCGGCTCGTTGGTAGAGTGCCTGGAAAAAGCCATTGGATATCCCTTGAAATTTAACAACTGACTCTCATCCTTCATAAGGATTCGGGCTTTCCGCCCCTGTTTTCCATCCCACTACCAGACGCTTCCAGCTCCCGGGCAAATCGGGACTTTTCTGCCTGGAAACGAGTTTTGGGATGACCAGAGGCTTGCGGGGGGGAGGGTGCTTCCCATCAACTCACCCCCAGCAAGCGAGCGTATCCCGGCTCTCCGGATGCTTTTCCTCCCGGAGGAGAAGCCCCCGGCCTGTGAAACAACTGTAGGTACATTCCACATGGGACAAGCACGTAGACGTGGCGTTTTCATATGGAAAACTGAGTTTGGGGGGGGGGGGGGAGTGTTCTTTATTCCACGTGTCCCATTTTTACACATCCGTCTCCTTATTAAGTGTTATTATGGATCTGGATAACGAAGCAATAGACAAGGGCAAGTTGAACCTTGACTCACCTCCATGGAGACTGTTCCTCAAATCCACCCTTAGATCCTGTTGTATATAATTTAGAACTTCACTTTTGTCGCCATCAAGTGTTCTCCTCTCTCCAAACAGTGTTGCCTGCAAAAAAGACTTTGGTTTCCGTGATGTATCCCACTTTTCCTCGTAGCGTTGCCATATCCACTCTTATTTTATACCATTAAAAGAATTCCTGGCCTTTTTTATTTTCCTTTTGGAGCACTGGGTTTGATTTTGGGGTTGGGTTTTTGAGTTCTCAACTTCTCGGGGGGATAAGAAACCTGGCAGCTGGGAAAACCACATTGTTTTTCTGTCAAACCATGTTTTATGGATACAATCAATGCTGTGAGAATCGGGGATTGGGATAGGGAGGGATGGGAGGGATAAGGAGGGAAGGACACATGTTCCTATCGAAGCCCCATCACTGCTGGCTGGCGCTGGCGCTTCCCGTTCTAAAGCTCATCATTCAGTGACGTTGTGACATGATGAATGTGGCAATCCTAATAAAATCAAGCAAACATGGATGGGCTTCGGAAAATGTCTTTCTCCTCCTCAAAGCGAGGGAATTCTGGAGGGATAGGGAGGTTCTTCTGGGATTTTTCCACTGTGGCTTCATTCCAGAGGTTGCTATTGCGGGAGGTGTTTGATTGATTTCTTTTATGAGGCTCGTTTCCTTCCCTATGGAGATGCCAAAGTCTTGGACTGCTGGAGGTTGGATGCTGTTGAGGCCCAGGATGGTAGAGGGAGGAAGAGCAGGACAAGTCACCCTGCCTGCTCCCAGTGCTCAAAATAAGACAAATCCCCCAAAACCAGGGTGAGTTTTCCCAAAGAACCTGTTCCTGGAGCCAAGGGATGCATCGGATGGACCAGGAGGTGAGATTGCCGCTGCGCACGGGTGGAATTCTGGTGGGAGCTGTCCGGTTGATCCCTCAACATCACTCCCTGAGGCTGGATCCTGCAATCCTGGCAGCAGGACTGGATTTACAGGGGGAGATGAGGGCGAGGAGGGATTAATTCCTCCCTCCTCCTCCTCCTCCTCCTCCAGCATCTAATCCCGCTCATCTTCGAGGTCTGACCCTGCTTGGATCAAGGACCGGGATAACCTCAGCCGAGCCGGATTCATCCTGGAGCTCCCTAAAACTGTGAGAGCTTGATCCAGGTAGTCAAACCCCCTCGGTTTTGGGGTATTTCTTCATTTGTTTTTAAGGATTAGCATGTTTATCCAAAGGCTCCTGGCCGCATTGGGATACTCCATAGGGGATGGGATGGGATGTGGCTGGGGATGCTTTTGGGGTCCCTGTGCCCCACCCCACCCCGTGTGTGACACATGATAGCCTTAACCCATCACTAATAATAACTCAAATAATGAATTAATCATAGACTGGGGGGGGAAAGCACTGCCTGGGGGTGGGGCTAGAAGAGGCCCTTCCCCTTTGTTATGCCCCGCCCCCTCGGAGGTTCCCCCCCATCCCGGTTCCTCCCCCCCCACCCCCAGGCGCGGCCCCGGCACCTGCTGCTGCGGCGGCGGCTCCGGCCATGGGCGCGCTCCCGCGGTCCGCGCTGGCGCTGGCGGCGCTGATCGGTGAGACGGGGGGGGAGGAGGGGGCACCGGGCGGGACACGGGGTTGGGGGGGGGGACGGGACCGGAGGGCACCGGGCGGGACAAGGGAGAGATGCAGCGGCACCGGGCGGGATGCGCGGGTACAGGGGAGCCACCGGACAGGTCCCGAGGGCATCGAGCAGGTCGCGGGGGGACCAAGGGGGGGATCTCAGCGCCCACGGGCCCCTCTCCGTGTCCCCACCCCAGCAGGCAGGTGGGTACCGCGGATCCCATCCAGCCCATCCCTGCCTAGGGGTGCCCTGAGAGGGGAAATCTGGATCCCTTGGGAAAAGGCGCTTTGTTTCTTGGAGCTGAGTGGCGCCTTCCAGCACCCCCAAACCAAATCCCACCCAAAGGGGACCCCGGTGTGTCGAAGGCGGTAATTTACCCCTTGCACACCATCGGGCAGGGGAAAAAATCCGTGTTTTTCCTTTCTCCCATGATAAAATCTTGCCGCTTCCCTTGTTTATTGGCGCTCAAATCCAACCCAGTTGGTTTTGGGGTGACGGGTCTCAACCGCTTTCCATCCACCAGGTTTTTCCATCTTCCCCCCTTAATTCCCAGCCTTTTTTGAGGTTTTTTTGAACTCCAAAGGGAAGCATCCCTTGGCATTCCCAGCGGAGGAGAGGCCTTTGGGGAAAGGAAACGGCCCCAAAAACAATGGCAGTGGCGTTTCCTCCCGGCGGGACACAGGGTGGGGGTCCTTGCTCCTGGAGCCGTTTTCCCTCCTTGAAAGTTGTTTTCTATTATAAAAGTTAATGGAAGGAAGAGGCACAGGGGTCGCTTGGTCCTTAAATCCCACCAGGATGCTCCTTTGCTGCATCCCGATGGGGTTGATTTGCATGGGGTCGTGGTGGATCTCTGTTCCTATTCCCAAACCTGTCCCCACCCCATCTCTGTCCCCAATCCCATACCCACCCATCCCTGTCCCTATGTCCATCCTCAGTCTTATCCCTAATCTGTTCCCCAGCCCCAACCGCATCTCATCTCTGTCCCCGTCCCCAATCGCCTACTCATCCCATCCTTGTCCCCATCCCCAATCTCATTCCAGTCCCATCTCTCCCCGTCACCAATCTGTTCCCCAACCCTGTCCCTAGCCCCAGTCCTGTCCTGACTCCCGTCCCTATCTCTGTCCCCGATCCGTTCCCCGATCCCATCCCATCTCTTCCCATTCCACCCCCGGCAGAGGTTAAAGCCCATTTCTATCTATGGCAAAGTCACGTATTACTGTTGGTATTATTTTAGTTAATTATTTGTTTTCCCCAAATTTGGCCTCTCTGGAGGATATGGCCATTCCTGCCCGCCCCCCCCACCCCCCCCCCAACATTCCGCCTCCGGGGTCATGAGAAAAGCCACCATGGATTTTCCCAACGGACGCTGCTCCGCAGCCCGGCATCTCCTATCTCCCAGTTATAAATAGTTGGAGTTAAGGGAAGATGAATAAATCCCCCCCCCCAAAGAATGGAACAGGAGGAGCTGGGTGCCGAGCTGCTCCCTGACCTTTTTTTCTGGGAGTCGTTTTCCCGGTCCTATTCCCGCTGTGGATTTTAAATCCCAAAGCTTGGGCTCTTGGGATTTAATTTGGGTCCTGGTTTCACATGACTCCAGCGCCTTAATCCTATTGAACGGGGTCATCAAACCCCAAGCTCCTCCAGGCTTTAATTCCTAATAGCTTATAGGGTGGCGTGTGAGGGGGAATTTTTTTGGGAATGCTGGGGTTTGGGGTGGGAAGGAGCTTTTGGGGGTGATTCCATGATTTTAGATGAGGATTGTGTTTAATAGAGGTATGTTGAGGTTGCCGTAGGTGAGCAGGGATATAAAGGTGGATATTTCCTTAGGGAAAGAAATTCAAAGGTAAATGTAATAGAGTTTTTTTCCATATGGAAAAAATTAAAGGTGTTTTGAAAGGTGAATTTCAAGATGTTTATTCCGTAGGGAAAATATTTAGTGGGATTTTGAAAGATGAATTTAAAGGTGGGGGTTTTTTTCCATGTGGAAAACAAACTCCCAGCAGATGGGCTGGAGTGGAGAGAAACCGCTGGGGCAGGTGCTTAGCTCAGGGCTGCTGGATGTAAATCCCGGTTTTTCAGCCCAAAGAGCAGGCAGGAGGTCCCGAGATTCCCCCTTTCCCCCCCCCTGCTCCGTGTCTGAGCACTGGGAGCGGCTTAATTTTTCTATCTGGTTAAGGCATTAGAGGATTTGAAACGTCGAGGTGGCCAAAGCTGGAGCTGATGCCAAAGGGATCCACTCCTGCAGCTCCAACACGGGCTCTCCCAGCCTGTTTTAGGGTGACGTTTGTCCTGGGGGAGGAATTTAGGTGGAATTCTGACAGAAAAAGGGGTTTTGGATGGTGAGGTGTGGAGCCATCTACCTCTTCCCAATGTGCAGGTGTGGGAATATTTGAGCTATGATCTCTGATCGCTGGGATTTAAGGATGTGGTCTCAGAGCACTAGTAACAGTCGTCATTAGGTTTCAGAGTTAACCCATCCTGGTGAGAGCACAGGGAACCTGGCCAGCACCAATGCTTGGGGCTTTGGGATACATGGAACTCGGGATACAACCAAGAACATCCCACCAGTGCTGGAGCTGCTTTTCCTGCTCTGGAGCCTGGATTTTCCAAGGGACCTGCAGTACCCTTTGGCCTTTGGCCCTTTTTTGTGCCAAAAAAGTGGTGTGATGGAGGGTGATGAAAACCTGGATTTCAGGTTTTGGGAATGAGTGGCTGTTCAGGAGCTGTGGCGTCATTTAATGATGGCATTTGCATCATTAATGAACCATTATTAGTAATATTACTCTATTATTAAATTATCCACACTATTAAATTATCTGTATTATTGTAGTATCCTTAGAACTAGTATTATAATTCCTATAAAATATAAGTATATCCACAGTCATTATACAATATCTATTACAAATTATCTCTTTTATTCTAGAAATCACAAGATAATCATTAATTATCACATATTTTCCTCTTGATTACCTACATTTAGTTCAATATATTTGTAAGGATGAAGGCTTAAAAACCTGGATTTTCCTAACTGCTGGGAATGTTTAGGAGTTGCAGCATCATTAAATGATGCCATTGCATTATTTACTATTATTATTATTATTATTATTATTATTATTATCCGAATTATTACCATTATTGGTATTGATACTATAATTATTAGCATTATTATCAATATCATTATTAGCATTGTTACCACTGTTATTATCACTATCCTTATCATGACCACTATTAGCACTCTCCCATCCTCACTATTATCACTATTTTTGGAATATTCTTTTATAGATATATAAATTTTTATATATAAATATTATTTATATATATATTCTTTAATATTCTTATCAAAACATACCTCTATTTATCATTATTAGAGAATTCCTATTATTGACTTGTTCATTATTAAAACACAAGAGAGTTATTAGAAATCTCATCTTTTCTTACCCACTAACCCTCATTTAATACAAATATCTTCCTCAGGGTAACTAATTCCAATGGAATTGCTGTTGTTTTCTCATGTCACATATTTCCTTCTATCCCATAGTTTCATAAAACGAATGATATTAAGATTAATATCCATGATTTCTGCTCCCTGATGCTGTCTCCATCACCCGGCAGTTTTTCCCTCGGCAGGATTTAAGGGTTTATGTTTTTGGTTCTATTTTTAAGCATCTTCCTCCTCCCGCTTTTCCTCCGGAGAAGGGAAATTTGATTTAATTAATTCATTTTTTCTCAATTCCTGGGAAGACTTTATCGGCAGGAGCAGAGTTTCCTGCCTGGAGCTGGAAGGCTCTGTCCGGAAACCACTCCGATGCCTTGTCAGGAGGTGGACAAACGGATGCAGGGAGGAGGCTAAAAATACAGCCCCCCCCTCCCCCCCCAGCGCCTTGTTTTCCTCTGGAAAAATCTCATTAAGCCCTTGGAGTCCATAGGGAAGCTCCCTAAATCCTCCAGAACCAGGGATTTTCCCCCACATCCCAGGTGGCAGTGAGGATTTGGGATCATGGAGTAGCATCATCCTTTCCGCTACCTCCCCTGTATCCTGATCCAGAGCATCCCTGGGGCTCTGACAGGAGCGGGGCCAGCCAGGGACACAGATCAATGGGATGCAGGGATGGAGCCACCAGGATGCAGGTCCTCAGCGGCATTCCCCTGGGAATATAAACCTAACTAAACCACAGCACAAACCTGCTTGAGCCGATTAATTTTCTAGCTGAGCTTTACAGGCAAAGCCAGGGAATAATCTTCCTGTGGGAGCCGAGCATCCTTCTCCAGCTTATGGTACCCTCTTCTATCCCATTGCTTCTTTCCAGTGGGTTTTGGGGATGCTGGGATGCAGAGGATACAGGGATGGGATATTTGGGATGAGAGGGAATTGGGGGATCAAGGAAAACCATCCATGAGTAATCCCAGTTTAGTGCTGGCAGCCAAAACCTCTTTTGTGCTGGGAGAGCTTGAGGGGTGCACATGGATGTGTCCCTGCAAATAAATCCCATGGGATGGAGAATCTGGTGCAACATCATGGCGGAGGTTGAGAGTACCCCAATACTGATTTAAAGGGGATGTCTGGCCACTGCAGCCCCTTGGCAGCAGCAGCATTCCCATGGAAAGGGAGATCTTCAACCAGAGGTTTTCCTCTGGGGATGGGAGGGAATGGCATTGTCCTGCATCCTCCAGAGCAGCTGGAAAGCCCTTCCTGTGGCAGGGAAGGAAGAAAAATGTCCTCCTGGCCCAGCTTCCTGGCGATGCCAGGGATTGTTGGGTTTTCCCTTTGGAACGGGGAGGTCTCTATGGGAAAAGAGCAGCTGGGATGAGTCACATCCCATGTTCTTCCCCTCTCAGGTGTTTCCTCAGCTGTGCTGGAGGTGCATGTGGGAACAGGCTCGGTGTTCTCCGTGGAAGGGCAGCAGGTGGTGCTGCCCGCCTGGTACACCAGCCATTCCCAGAGGAAGCCCTATGTCACATGGCTGCTGGATAAGGAACATGCTGATCCCTTCCAGGTGAGATGAGAGGGGAGGTGGTGGTGGGGAGGGGGCTCATGGTGTCCATGAAGGGGAGGTGACCATGGTGGGTGGAAGCCTATAGTGTCTATGATGAGGTAGTTCCCATGATGGGGGTAAGCTCATGGTCCCCAGGACAGGGTGTACTTGTGATGCCCATGGTGAGGAGATGCCTACAATGGGGGGATGCTTCTGGCATCTGCAATGGGGAGATGCCCATGTTTCTCATGTTGTGGATGCTCAGGGCAGGTGAGGTTGGAGGGGGCTGATGCTACTCACAAAAGTTGGGATTTGGGGGGGGTTACAACCCCATCCAGAGGAGACCAAGCATGTGTTATCCCCTGTGCAGATCCTGACCTACCTGGATGGGGTGGTGAAGGTGGAGGAGACAGAGCTGAAGCCCCGTGTGGGGTTCCTGTACCCCGTCCTCAGCCACAACATCTCGGTGTTCATCAACGCCACCCAGGAGCGCGACTCGGGCCAGTACATGTGCACGGTCAACGTAGTGGATGAGGCCTCCAGCATGGGCAAGAACATCGGAGTCATCAACCTCACCGTGCTGGGTAAGGCCCTGCTGGCCCATCCCCAGCTCCCTTTGTCCCCCGCCATGGTGTCCCTTGGGATTCATGTCCGTGTCCGCAGTGCCACCGGCCACCCCGTCCTGCCAACTGCATGGGGAGCCCATGGTGGGAGCCAACGTGACGCTGAGCTGCAGCTCCAGGAAGGGGAAGCCCTCGCCCGTGTACCAGTGGCAGCGCACGGCACCCACCCTGCAGGTCTTCTTCCCCCCGGCACAGGGTAAGGGGAACTGGGGGGGGGGGACTGAGGGCTGGAAAATCCCAGGAAGCTTCAGCATTGTCCGTCTTGCCGTGGGAGCAGGGAGGGGAGCGTCCCCTTAACCCTGCCCATTCCCTACACTAGGGGAATATTCCCTCCCCTCTGCCCATTCCCTGCAGGTCGTTAACAGTGGGGAGGAGCTTTCAACCTCAGAGCAGTCCTCATTAGGTTTCAGAGTTAACAAGGATGGGGGCCAGGGGCATGGCCAAGGGCAGCACCCGTATTTCTTCACCCTCAGACTGGCACAGGGGCACCCTCAAGCTGACCAACCTCTCCCTGGACATGTCGGGGCTCTACGTCTGCGCGGCTGAAAACCAAGCGGGTTCATCCGAGTGCCACATCGTCCTGGAGGTGCACTCAAGTGAGTACGTGTCCGCAGGGCCGGGGGGGGATATTGTCCCTGTGGAGTCCCCACGGGAATGAGGAGGGAAGCAGACCCCCCCCATGCTGCTCTGTCTCTCAGCTAGCACCAAGGCCGTCATCGCCGGCGCCGTGCTGGGCTCCCTGGGTGCGCTTGCCACCGTCATCTTCTTCGCCCGGCGAGTCGTGGGATACCGCAGGAAGAAACGGGATGGGCAGGAGGAGGCAGCCAACGAGATCAAGTGAGGCGGCCCTCCCGTGGAGGAGGTTCAGATGTCAGCGCTAGGTTGCAGAGTTAACGGGGGGGAGGCAGGTTTCCATCTCTACACAGTCATCATTAGGTTTCAGAGTTAACAGGAAGTGGCAGGAGATTTCCATCTCTAGCTATCCCTAATGGGGGCGTGGAGAGGAAGGTTTCCATCTCTGCCCAGTCACCATTAGGTTTCAGAGTTAACGGGAGGCTGAGAGGAGGTTTCACTCTCTCCACAGCCCCCAGCAGGTTTCAGAGTTAACCGGGGCATTTCCCACCTCAGTTCCCCCCCTTTCCCTCTTGTTCCTCTGTTTTGGAGTCCAGGAGCTCTGCACAACCCCGTTGCTTTAGTGGATGGGTGCCGGGGATGGGAATATCAGCATTTCCTGGTGCTGCTCCTGCCAACCCTGTCTTCTCTTGCCAGGGAAGATGCGGTGGCCCCCAAGACCCCATCGTGGGCGCGGAGGCCAGCGCCGGACACCCTCTCCAAAGCCAGCACCTTGTCCTCCATCGCTGGGCGCAGGGACAGGCCCTATGGAGTGAACCCTCCTTCGGACACCGCCTCCATCCTCACGGCCACCGGCAGCTACCGGGGCCCCCCGGCGCGGGCAGGGGGGCGCCCCCCGGGCCTTTCACCCCCTGCCCTGAACGGGGCCCCCCACCGCCGCCAGGATCCCACCCCCATTCCCTCGGGATCGCTGCCCGCTTCCAGCTTGACACGGGCGGGCGCTGTGCCCGTCATGGTGCCGGCGCAGAGCAGAGCTGGCTCCTTGGTCTGACCCCCCCCATCCCCGAAAATGCGGTGTCCAGCCAGCACCCCCACCCCCACCCCCATTTTCTGGGGTGTTTTCTCCCTTTCTGGAGTTGTTTTTCTCTTTTTAAGACACCTCGAGCAGCTGGACTGGCCTTGGGGGGGGGTTAATGGGTGTGGGAGGCTCCTGGGGTTTTAGGGGGCTGAGGCTCCCCATACCTAGAACACCCCAAAATACCCTATTTGGGGGAGGGGGAGGCCTCATTTTTTTTATATATATATATATATATATGTCCTTAGATTGGGTAAAATTGGGGATTTTGCATAAGAGGATTAAAGGGGGGGAGGGAATGGGGAGGGACAAAGGGAGGGATGTGCCTTTCGTAGGGGTTTTGTGATTAAACGCTGCCGGGCACCTGCTGTGGGTTTGACTCTGTGGGGCTTTGGGGCCCTGGGTGACGTCACAGGGGCCGTGTGACATCACAAGGGTGGCCTGTCCGTCACCGTGACGTCACACCCCGCATCAGACAGGGTGTTGCGGCCTCTATGATGTCACGGCTTTGGTGGTACCGTGCGTGACCGTATGATGCCACGGTGACATGGCACGGGCCTGTGTGACGTCACACCATGTGCAACACTTGACTTTGTGACGTCACAGCCACATGTGGCACACCTGCATGGTGTCACAGACACATATGGCAACATGCATCTGTGACGTCAGAGCCGCCTGTGGCTTCACAGCCTTTCTGACATCACACCCACAGTGTGACGTCACAACTGCACCACCACACTGCCCTGAGTGTCACGTGAGCCGTGTGCTCTTGTGTGATATCACACCTGCCTGCATGACGTCACAGCGGCACGTATGACATCACTACCGGGCATCACACACCCCCCACCCCCCCCCAGCTTCATGCTGTGACCTCACCGCTGGGCCGATGACGTCATAAGGCGCAGGGACAGCGCGCTCCGCACGAACCTTTATTGGGGTCTGGGGCTCCGGGGGGACGGGGCCGGGCTGCGGGGGGGCCCCGGCGGGCGCATGCGGGGGACGGGGCGAGAAGCGGCTCCGGGGCCTCGGCGGGCGACGGCGGCTGAGGAGGAGGGGATCCGGGGGCGGCGGGAGGAGCCTGGAAGAGAGACACGGGTCAGAGAAGGGCCGGGGCCCGGCACCCTGAGCCCTGCAGCCCGTGCCCGGCCCGGCTCCTGCAGCCTCTGCCCGCACCCTCTCCGTGCCCTCTCCCCTCCCTGCCCCTGCTCTCTTTGCGCCCTGCCCACGCTCTGCTCCTGCTGCTCGCACCCTTCCCCTGCCCTACTTGCAGCTCACCCGCCCCTGCCCTACCCGCACCTAGCGAGGCAGCCTAATGAACTCTGTGGGTCTGAGCTGCTTCCCCACGGCAGCCCCACAGCACCCTTGCTGCATCCCCATTGCACTCCAGTTTCATCCTTGCTGCATCCCCATTGCACTCCAGTTGCATCCTCGCTGCATTCCCATTGCATCCTCGCTGCATCTTCACTGAATCTCCACTGTATCTGCACTGCATCCTCAGTTCTTTCCCACTGCATTTTCACTGAATCCCCACTGCATCTTCAGTTTACTGACACTGCTTTCCCTCTGAATTCCCATTGTGTCCCCACTGCACGCTCAGTTCATTCCCATTGCCTCCTCATTGCACCCCCACTGCATCCTCTTTGAAATCCCAATGCTTCCACACTGCATCCGCAGCTCATTCCCACTGCATCCCTACCGTACCTTCAATTCATACTCATTGCATTCCCACTGCATCCCTAGTTCATTCCCACTGAATCCCCTCTGCATCCCCACTCAATCCGCAGTTCATTCCCACTGAATCCCCTCTGCATCCCCACTCAATCCGCAGTTCATTCCCACTGCATTCTCACTGAATTCCCAGTTCAGTCCCATTGTATACCCGCTGAATCCCCACTGCATCTCCACTGCATCCTCGTTGAATTCCTGTTGCTTCCCCAGCTCATCACCACTGCATCTCCAGTTCCTTCCCACTTCCCTCTGCATCCCCATTACATCCTCAGTTCATTCCCACTGCATCCCCTCTACATTCCCACTACATTCTCAGCGCTTTCCCATTGCATTCCTTCTGAGACCCCACTGCACCCCTACTGCATCCCCACTGCATCCCCACTGCATCCTCAATTCTTCCTCACTCCATTCCCACCACATCCCAGTTTGCATCCCACTTGCCTCCACACCAGCCCTGCCACACACACAGGGCTGAGCCAGCACTGAGACCTCCTTGACGCTCACCCCAGACCATCATTCTCAGGAGGCGGGGGCCATCCCTTGCTCCCCACACGGGCTCCAGCATTCCCGGGCTCCGATGCCACGCGGCCTCAGCACTGTGGGCGCTCTTTAAATTTACCTTTTCCTGCCAGGAGACTGTGACACAGGCTTTTAAAAATAGCATGTGCTGAGGCGAGGCGGCCGGGGCGGTGTTGCTAAGGGAGAAATCCAATTCCAATCCAGGCCTTCACATTCCCATCCTAACTACTACGGCACGCTCCCAAAATTAGGGCAGGCAGGGGCTGCCTGCAGCGTGCCGGCACCTCCTGGGAAGCAAACCCCTTTTTCCATCCCGGATGAGCGCCGGGAAGGCTGCTCGGAGCATCACCTGTGTGAAACCAGCCCGATGGGAGGCAATAGGGAAGTTCGGGATGTACCTAGTCGCCGTTGCGGAGATCGCCGCCGCGGGTGCTGTTGGCGCACTCGGCGTCCTTGGTTTTCCGATCGATCTCCCCCCCTTTGATCTTCTTACGGGTCATATGGCCACGGAAACTGGCCTGGATCTTGGCGGCCGCCGCGTTGGCGTCGGGATCGTCCAAGGGGATATCCAGGATGTCCTCGTCCAGCTTCGTGCAGGCTCCCTCCTGATGGCGGCAACAGGACGGTTATGGGTGGTGGGGCCCTAAAACCAGCATCATTCTCCCCCCCCCCCCCTCCCCATTGAATCCATTAAATAAGGTGCTTAATTAGCCCCGATGCTAAAATTCTTGAATAAAAATCAGGGGGTTTCACTCAAAATAAGGGTCTTCTGCTAAAAATTAGGGATCTTTGTTAAAACCCAGGGTCACTTACATCCCAGATGTACATCCTAAGGTGCCTCGGGGGGGTTGCAAGCAAAGATGCAGCAGGGGAAGATGCTTCACCCTCTACTCATCCCTAAATCCACCTTGAACCACCCGCTGGGGCTGGATCCAACTTCCCAAGGGTTGTGATCCAGATTAAGGAGCATCCATAGGAGCAGAGGGTGGGTTTGAGAAGGGTTGGCACAGGGCGGCTCATGCTGCACAAGCCGAGCTGGTCGTGCCTCAGTTTCCCCTTCCCCATGCAGCCTGTTGCATCCTCCTGCTTCCCTCCTCAGGGCTTTGGCTGAAAGCACTGGGAAAATTGGGAAGGGAGCGGTGCCAGAGGGGAGGAAAAACAGATGAGATGGGAGCGAGCCAATGCTGGATGCTCCGGTGTCCACATACATCCTTTGCATCACCCTGGAAGCGCTTTAAAGGAGTTAAGGGAATATTTGGGGGGGAGGGGGAAAGGAGGAGGGGGTATTTGGCAGCTGTGGGCTTTTTTGGGGGGATACAATTCCCTTTAGAGCATTCCATGGCTCTGGAAAGTTGCTCAGGTTGGTTTACTATTGTGAAAGGTGAGGGGAACAAATGAGCGGTAGTGGCTTAAGTGACGGATCAGAGGTGGAAATGATATGTCCAGGTGGAAATGTTATAGCCGGGGGCCTGAAATTCTATAGCCAGGGAGGAATCCTATATAAGAGGGACACACACCTATATCCAGGGGAGAAATCTAATATCCAGGGGAAGGAAATCCTATATCTTGAGGAGAAATCCTATATCCAGGGGCAGGAAATCCTATATCCAGGGGAGAAATCCAATATTCAGGGCAGAAATCCTATATACAGGTGGGGGAAACCTATATCCAGAGGCAAAATCCTATATTCTGGGGAGAAAACCTATATACGGAGGGGTATAATCCTATATCCAGGGACAAAATCCTATATTCTGGGGAGAAAACCTATATACGGAGGGGTATAATCCTATATCCAGGGGCAAAATCCTATATTCCGGGGAGAAAGCCTATATATGGAGGGGTATAGTCCTATATGCAGGGCAGAAATCCTACATCCTGGGGGAGAAATCCTATATACAGGTGGTGGAAACCTACATCCAGGGGCAAAATCCTGTATTTCAGGAAGAAAACCTATATCCAGGGAAGAAATCCTGTATCCAGAGGTGTATAGTCCTATATCGAGGGACAAAATCCTCTATCCAAGGGAGAAATCCTATATCCAGGGGAGAAATTCTGTATACGGAGGGGTATAACCCTATATCCAGGGGAGAAATCTTACATCTAAAGGAGAAATCCTCTGTCCTGGGGGATAAATCTTATATGCAGGAGAAGAAATCCTATATACAGAGAGAGAAAATCTGTAACCAGGGAAAAAATCCTATATTGAGAGGGAGAAATCCTATGTGGGGGGGAAGGAATCTTAAATGCAGGGGAGAAATCCTGTATCCAGGGGGAATAGGTTCTTATACCCAGGGTGGGCTTTGCCTCTCTGGAGGTATCCAGGAGGGGAGATGGAGGTTTCTCTCTGTGCTGCTGGTGAACCAGTACTTGTAGAGCTGGGCACGGATGTAGACAGGAGGGCGGGCGCTGAAGGGATACTGGGACTCATCGACCTGCACCAGGCGGATCACTGCAGGACAGCTGGTGTTAGCTGCGGCCAGGAACCTGGACCCACGGGTGCAGGGGCACCCTGAAGGTGCTGCTGCACTGGAGCCCGTGCCCCCGGAGCACAGAGCACTGCCCCAGCCCCACTCACCGTCCTCCTGGCCCTGCAGCAGGCGGAGCACGAAGCTGCTGAACCAGGGGCTGCTGCTGTGGTGGCCCAGGGCTGCAAACCACATCTGCCAGTCGAGCCGGGGCTGGTGTGGGGCCACCACGGGGGGGGCCCTGCTCACGTTCCCTGGCTTGTACATGAACTCGATCTCCTGGGGGGCAAAAAGAGGGATTGGGGGGTGTCAGCGGGGGTGAGGAGGTGGCCCTAGAGCTCCCCCAGCTCTGCTGGCATAAGGCTGAGTCCACCCAGAGTCACTTCTGGGGTTATCCATGTGCTTCCAGAGGGACAATGCCCTCCCCCATGGGACAGGCCAGTGCGGCATAGAATCACAGAATAGTTTGGGTTGGAAAAGACCTAAAGATCATCCAGTTCCAACCCCCCTGCCATAAGCAGGGACACCCCACACTAAACCATGGCACCCAAGGCTTAGTCCAACCTTGCCTTGAACACGG
>JBCJKH010048262.1:0-11107 GCA_039877255.1 Loriculus beryllinus | reverse complement strand
CACTTGTCCGAAGTATGGCTGCAGGAACCAGCGGAGGAAGAAATAACTTGATGAGATCCTCTAATGGATCTGCCTCCCTCGTCTTCCAGGAACAAAATAAATAGGAGACTTTTTCAACTGGCGTGTATTTCCATTTATGCTTTAAAAATTCATGGGCATAGGTTTCATAGGATGGTGTAGTTACTATGGTAATTGTTTATTAATCTGGAGGAGCTTGGTAATTACCACAGCTCAGTTTATATAACTCAAAGCCCGAGTTAAAGTACAGGCACGATTTCTTTACGCATCCATCTTTTAGACACTTTTTTCAACTTTTTTTTTTTTTCTATTTAACAGAATATGCATTTCCCTTTCAGTTCTACTTTTATCCAAGTGCGTACATTTCTGGAAGTGTAGAGAGAGTGTAAAAATGAGAGAAAAAAGCTTGTTCGGAGTTGGCAGGCCGGGACAGCCAGGAAGAAAATGTGCAGAGTTAAGTAGCAGGTGCAATTGGGATAATATTTTTAATTAAAAACCCTAAATATAATTTTTCCTGGAAGACAGCTCATTTGTGGGAGGGCAGTAAGGGGACATTGCAGGAGCCCCCATGCCCTGTCTTGTCAGACCATAGGGCTGAGGGCTCCACGGCTATGGTGTTTGTGCATGGCAAGAGGAAAAAACACAAGAGCCGGGCTAAGGACAAACGTCTGTCTGGCTTTGGCATTTGCTTCTTTTTAGGGGTTAGGTGTGGTTTTCCTAATGGAAAAGCAGGAATG
The DNA here is from genome assembly GCA_039877255.1 of Loriculus beryllinus. NCBI lineage: Eukaryota > Metazoa > Chordata > Aves > Psittaciformes > Psittacidae > Loriculus > Loriculus beryllinus. The sequence continues at coordinate 10,352 of JBCJKH010048262.1, read as the reverse complement.
GCAAGATGCCTGCCACGTACACCACGGCCCCTCAGGAAACCATGCTGTCAGCTTTCCTCAGCCCTGCCTGCCCCCAGAGGTGTGTGCTCACCTTTCCTGGAGAAACTTCATCTGGAGACTGTTTGCTTCTTGAAAACATACTTACTTTTTGCTTTTCCAGGTAGGTACCACCAATCCTATTGCAAGGCAGTTTCATTTACACCAGGCACTGCAGTGATGCTCTTCAGAAACCCAGGAGGCACAAAATAATATGATTATTTTTCAGTGATTTTTTTGTTTTCTTTATCTAAATGCCCCTTTCTCCAAGAGAATGAAGAATTTTGCCAACTGTGAATCTTTTCCTGGTGTTGATTCTAGTTTAGGGACAATTAATTGCCATCTGTTCTGTAATGACCCATAGGAAACCTGAAGCAGCCTAGTTTGAGGGTGACCCCTTCTCACACATCCCCACTTTGCTTCCTGCCAGTTCACGCGGCTGGCGGGCAGGAGAAACTCCCTGCTCAGCCTGGCTTCCATTGCTGAGAGATTCACATTATTTATATGGAAAAAGTGCAGGATGCCATCTCCCCACTCGCTCTGCCTGCATAAATTGTGCGTGTTTATTATTCATCGTAACACAGCACATTCGCTGTTTCTGTGTCACTTGTCACTAATCACTTATGCATCTGATGTGCGGATCCAGAGCAGGTTCTTAAGCATTCTTGGCTTCAAAACATAAGATATGCATGGGTAAGAGTTTATCCCACCCCCAAAATAACAACTTTGATACATTTTCAAAAGGGAAAGTGCATATGTTACAGTACTCAGGAGCAGCAATAACCAAACTAGCTGAGAAGTGACATGGACTTGGGTTATTTTCTTGTTGGTTTTTTTTTTTTTTTCCTGGTTTTTTTTTTTTTTTTTGGTTTCTCTTTAGTATTTCATGAAAGTGTGTAAAAATCTTAACATTTGAATGCCACACGCTTCATTCCGCCTGCGAGATAAAGGACATTTCTCTAAAAGAAACATACGCTCCTTGTTCCTTGTTTTGATTCCCCGTACAGCTTGTCACAATGCATTTACATTTTGTCCATACATTTGGATCTGCAGCCCGAGCTGTGCTTTTGAGGAAGGGATGCAAACTCTTTCCTTCAACTTTCTTGGAGGCGGTTGGGCGCTGCCATGCGCGGGGGAACGCACGCTGCACGCTCGCCCCTGACAGCTTCTCCTGCGACCCACTGCCTCTCATCCCAGCGGCTCCTTCTTGAGCTGCTGGGCTGGCTGTGTAGGCTGTCAGCTGGGGAAAGGCTTTTTCCTGGTGCTTTTCCATGCTGTCCCATCTCACTCCCTTCCCAGCCTGCCTCCTGGTTGCCAAACTTCAGGCAATGGCAGCTCTGCCTCTACCCCAGCTTTAACCATACATCTCTTCGTTCTCTGTGGCCTCTGGGAAACGCCAGAAATTGTTCTTACCTTGCCTGGAACTGCTCTGGGAAGCACTGAAGAAATGCTGGCAGCCCTAGAAACCTTGTGTTTAAGATACTGCCTTTTCTTTATCCCTTTTCATGGCACTGGATGAGCAGCCAGTGGTGTATATTTCACCAGAATAGTGGTGATAGATAGAGCTGGTGATGGAGTGCCCAGGCAACCCCAACAGGGATAACTTCTGTGTGGAGAGAGCTGGCCTCGTGGAGTCTGGGTGTAATGGGTCACTGGGTGTACACTGGGTGTAACTGGGTGTCAATAATGGTCATTCAGCTGGGCAAATCCCACCTGTCAAATTGAGAACATGGAAAACATTCCTACATTTTCTGGTAAATCCCTCTGTAATGCTGCAAACCTGTCATCCAAAGCCAGTAACAGATCCATCCACAGGTCTAAAGAGTGAGAGTTCCTCAGCTGGACATCTTCAGTAGATGGCTATGCCAGATGTTGTTACTTACCTGCACCACATTAACCTGCAGTAGATCTGTGATATTGGCCTGGCCCTGTGGGAGGGCAATGTGCAGAGCAACTTGCAGAACAATAGCCTGGACGACCTTATATTTACCAAAATATTTTAATTGGTTTTGCACCAAGCATCTTCAGGGCAAAAATAATTTACTGAAAAGGTCACAAAACCCATCAAATTGTGTGATGTAAATGTTTTCTCCTCCAAGGCTGCTGCAATAGAGAATTGTTTACTGATCTCCCCAGCTGGAAACACTGGGATTTCATTGAAGGAGATGATTTTAATTGTTCCTTGTTCTGCTTGTATCTGATGGGAACAGTCTTACTAGCGACCTCTAATTGCAAGTCCTCCTTCTTGAGTGAAGTCAGGCTTAGGATAACACCAGAGAGGCAGCTTGAAATTAGGATACAGAAAACTGATGCCAAAAATATGTCAGCTTGGAAGGTCATTAAGGATTATCCATTTGTGCATGTTCACATGCCAGCAGTACCTTAAGTGATTACCTTAGAGGGACAGATTTGTCTAATGAACATATGAATTAACAATATAAAATTGTGATTGATAAATCAAATAAGAATTTACAATTTGGCAATGAATCTAACTGGAAGGGGGAATGGAGTTTCACTGGATGCGAATGTGAGAGGAGCTGTTGGTGTTCTTAGCTAAAAATGACTCTGGGTGGTATTTTTCCACTTCATGACACCACAGTTGTAGGTGACTGATCTAAAAACCAGCCTGCTTGTACCTCAGGCAGAGACAAGTTGTTCTGAAGATCTTGGCTCACCATTTCCAGTAGTTATTTTTTAAACTTCCCCACCTACATTTTTATTGATCTTCTTTTTTAAGCTCACCTTAGAAGTTAACCTAGGCTGGTACTGGCATGCAAACAATAGTCTTTTAAACCATGCAACACTTGGTATTACTCCGGTTAAGTATTTTTAATTTAGGCACTCAGATGAAAGCAGCTGATGTTTAACTCGGCTCTTCTGCACTGACAGAGCTCAGGAGGGAGTTTTGATTTGGTCTCTGAAAGATAAATTGCATCAGTAGTTTCTTGAGGCGTGGATTGTATCTTCTTCACAAAGAGTTTTGAAAGCCTAAAAAGAGCAAGACTTGAGGTTTAAAAAATGTCTTGTACAGGTGGGCTCACTCTTCCCTCTCTCCTTCCACTCTTGCCCCCCAAGGCTTTGCCCTCTTAGTGGCTAAGATTAATGCAATCGACACATTTTTTTTAAACTAAGCTCTTGCTGGCAGATGTACTTCATTTAATATTTATGATAAACTCTTAGTGATTCCTTGCTGCTTCTTCATCTTTTTGGCTTGTGTCATTTTCGGTTTGGGGAACTCCTAGTGCCAAGTGAGCTCTACAAAATCCCACCAGAGCTGCTACAGTCTAGCTCTTGTCAAACTGTATATTAAAGACCTAGATAATAAGAAAGTACCAAAGGAGTTGTTACATTTCATTACTCTGTGTGATTAACGCCTTCCTATGTGCTAATGAACCAAAGTTAGCTTATAATGGCTTTGAAGTGTAAGATTATTGAGGGTTTCTTTGACTTGATATAAAGGGGCAACTTCAGCCTGTTGGGTCTGTAGTGCACTGAGTACTACTTCTGTTGCAAACTTAATACTGCCATAGTAAACCCTGCTGTTCAGTTGAGGTGGAAATTTCAAGGGATGTTTATGCTGAATCTTGCTGTTATAATGGTTTAGGTAGTCACAAAATTGGCGAAATCAGTTGCCTTGCACATCATGAGACAGAGAGAAATGGTGTTGATGTGGGACTCCCTGGTGTATTCCTGGCCATGGAGTGCTGCACAAGGGCATCTCCAGTGCTGAGGCACACATGCTGTGAGATTCAGCCCAGCTTCTGCAGCGCCTATCAAACAAAACTCAGCAGACAGCAGTGTCTCTGTTGGTAATGTTACACAATGCCCTAGAAAGCTTCCAAAGGGGATGCTGTATGGAAAAGTGCTTTCTGATTCATAGCAGTCCTTTCTGTTTTCTTTTCTTCTGTATTTGAAAAGCTGTTGAGTCAATTTTTCTGTACCATTTATTTTTTGTCCCAGATCTGTGGCACTTTGTGTAATTTATCACATGTAATTATGAAAGTGAGAAAATGACCTCAATGTAAAAATCATAGTAAGACTGTGAAAGCAAAAGAATCATAGAATCACTGAATCAACTAAGTTGGAAAAGACCTTTAAGATCATCAAGTCCAACCATTACCACAGGGCTGCCAAGATCACCACTAAACTGTGTCACTGAGGGCCTCAGCTACACAGTTTGTGAGCACTGCCAGGGACAGTGATTCAACCACTGTCCTGGGCAGCCTGTTCCAATGCCTCATCACCTTTTCAGTGAAGAAATTGTTCCTACTATCCAATCTAAACTTCCCCTGGTGCATCTTGAGACTGTTACCTCTTGTCCTATTGCTTGTTACTTGAAAGAAGAGACTGATCCCACCTCACTACAACCCCCATTCTAAAGAGTGATAAGGTCCCCCCTGACCCTTCTCTAGACTAAAGCCCCCCAGGTACCTCAGCTGCTCCTCATCAGACTTGTTCTACACACCTTTCACCAGCCCCATTGCCCTTCTCTGGACCCACCCCAGCACCTCAATGTCTCTCTTGCAGTGAGGGGCCCACAGCTGAACATAGGATTCAAGGTTCAGCCTCACCAGTGCCTGGTATAGAGGGATGATCACTGCCCTGGCCCTGCTGGCCATACTATTGCTGATACAGGCCAGGGTGCCGTTGGCCTTCTTGGCTGCCTGGGCACAATCTGGCTCATGTTCATCTCCATCAGTGAGCACCCTCAGTTCCTTTCCCACTGAGCAGCTTTCCAGCCACTTTTCTGCAAGCCTGGAGCATTGCAGGGGGTTGTTGTGGACCAAATACAGGACCCAGCACTTTCCCTCATACAGTTGGTCATAGTCCAGATCCTGGACTGTCCAGATTCCTCTGCAGAGCCTTTCCATCCTTCAGCAGATCAAGACTCCAACCCAACTTGGTGTCACCTGCAAATTTACTGAGGGTGCACTGAAACCCCTCATCCAGATCATCAATGAAGATGTTAAACAACACTGGCTCTAGCACTGAAGCCTGAGGGTCACTACTAGTGACTGGTTGCAAACTAGATGTGACACCATTTGCTACCACCCTTTGGGCTCGGCCATCCAGCCATTTTCCAACACAGTGAAGAATATACCTGTCCAGGCCATGACCAGCCAACTTCTCCAGGAGAACACTGTGGGAGACAGTGTCAAATACTTTACTTAAGTCCAAATAGACAATGTCCGCAGCCTTTCCCTCATCAACCAGGAGGTTCACTCTATCATAGAAGGAGATCCCGTTGGTCAAGCAGGAGCTGCTCTTCATGAACCCATGGTCACTAGGCCTTATCCCTCTGTTTTTCCACATGTGATTTATGATCACACTTAGGATCATCTGCTCCATGGTGTGCTCTGGCACTGAGGTCAGGCTGACAGGCCTGTCGTTCCCAGGGTCTTCTTTCCTGCTCTTTTTGTAGAGTGGTGTCACTTTGGTCAACCTCCAATCCTCGGGGGCCGGCCCACTAGACCAGTACTGCTGATAGATGATGGAGAATGGCTTAGCAAACTCCTCTGCCAGCTCCTTAAGCACTCTTGGGTGTAACCCATCCAGCCCCATAGACTTTTACAGGTCTAAGTGAAGCAGGAGGTCACTAACCATTTCTTCCTGAGTTATGGGGCCTTCAGTCAGCTCCCCATATCTGCCATCCAACTCAGGGAACTGAGTACCCTGAGGATGGCTGGTGTGACTATTAAAGACTGAGGCAAAGACAGCACTAAGTACCTCAGCCTTCTCCACATCCTCAGTCAGTAGGTTTTCCCTAGTATCAGCTAAAGGATAGAGGCTCTTCTTGGCCCTCCTTTTATTGCTAATATACTTGTAAGAGTACTCTTTATTATCTTTTATTGCAGCAGCCACATTTAGTTCCATCTGTGCCTTCGCCTTTCTAACTTTCTCTCTATATAACCTAACAACATCCTTGTACTTTTCAGGGGGTGACAGCCCCTTCTTCAAAGAACTGATATTTGCCCTGTAACTAGAAAATAGAGCAGTAACTGAGTAGTAAGACTCACTGTATACTTAATGGATATCATTGTGCCTATGGATGCTATGGATAATGTAGCAAAGCTGTATTGTACAGCAGGCTTCGCAATGCGTAGGCTCCCAAAGGGTGAAAAGGGGAGAAGGAACCCGTAAGAACTGCTCTATCACAGCCAGCTCCTGAAGGTCCTCATGGTCATGGGCTGCAGCCATATCCTCTGTCCTTGGAAAAGGCAAGATTTGGAGCATACTGTGTAAGTTAGAAAAGCCAGGAGTATGACTGTGAATTGCTGTGTGTTGGAGTGGTGCAGTGTTCCTCGCACGAGGGCTGCAGCCCTGTGTCTCAGAACATCCCGGGGAAGCTGCGCAGAAAAGCATGACACAAGCCTTGAAACATTTAGGGAGGGGGCATGTTATTTTAATATCCTTTTTTGTGCTTAATAGAAAAGGGGTTTGTGGTTAATTCTTTATTATCTCCGACAGCAGTTCTCGCTTCGGCTCCTCTTTCTTTAACTGCCAAGCTAGCATTTTCCTTTTTTATTGCTCCTTTCTTGGAGGTTTGCTTTGGAGTAGTGCCAGTTATCATTTCCCATTAGGGCAAATATTGCATCAAACTCATGATTAGGGATTTGAGGGCTTGGGAATATCATTCTCTAACATTTGTCTTTCATTTTCTGAGAGTCTTTTTCTTTCTCTTTGTACACACACATGCCTGTATATCTGTGGATACACATATGTGTATATATATTTATAGAGAAGGACAAAGAGTGTGCTGCATGTGTCTGATTACACGGGTAGGTTTACATGCATGCACACATCTTTTTGTATGTAAAGTTTAAACCTCTTTGCATAGACAAAGGAAAAGGGAAGAGCTTTCTCCTCGTGTGAGATTTCAGAGGACTCGGAAGGTTAATAAAGGAGGAGAATAACAGATTTGTTTGTATGTTTTGGGTTAAATACTTCAGTTTTGCAGTGAGGGAAGGTGTTAAGAACACACACTGCGAGTGTGGAGATGAAGCCATTGCTAAGGAGCTGCTACCAGTTTTACCGACCTTACAGAACCAGGGAACAACACTGCCTATTTTTGAGTGTGCCTTTTACTGTATCTTTTTGTTACCTACCTGCATGTATACAGCCACTTCAAGTCTAGAACATTCATAGAATAAAGCAGCATTAAATATTGCATTTGTAGAAATTAACTATTCTGCTCTATTAACATATGCTGCTCCTCCTACACTGAAGGACTGTACTTCGGCTCTGATTTGGGCATCCCGAATTGATCTTAAAAGGTGGCCATTTCGGCTGGTTAAACAAACAGGCCTAAATGGCTCAAGCAGATGACAGGCTGTGATGGGCATGTGCACTTATGTGGACTTCAGTGCATCTGGATTTTGTCTTAATCTACTTCTTCATTTGCTTATCTCCAATGTTTAGCTGCTGCTGAGATGTTAAAAAATCTTTACAGCTGCCACCCCTATTTCTGACGCTGGCTCACACAACCAATGCTCACTTTCAGTACCTAATTTTGGGGGGATTTTTGAACCCTGTGTTTTTTTGCTGGTGAAACTTCACTTATGCCTGGTCTGAGGGTGGGTGCATTGCAGGTGATTTCCCCCGTTAGCTGCCCTTGTGGGGATGGGGACAGGGAAGAGATGGGAGGCTGGGGCTGGTGGCGATGCCCCCATGGGTCTGCCTACCCACCCCACACTGCTCCCATCACCACAGAAACAGGGTCCTGAGAGCCAGGCGCCATCCTTCTTCACACCCGGCAAATCACTTAACCTCTCAGCACGTCGGCTTTCGCAGCTGTTAACACGGGGAATGGTTTTATTTCGCCTCCTCTCGTAAAGAGCATTGTGGCTACGATCGACCGGGGGCCACAGCGTTATTTCCATTTACAGACAAGTTGGATTTTGGCAGCCGGTGAGAAGGAGGCAAGCACATTCATCTGGGTAAAATCCCCTAGCTGGAGAAATAGCCAGCGGGGAAGTTTTATAAGGCAGGCACAAAGCAATATCAGCAATATCCAGAGCAAATCTAGTATCGGAGTTGTCATTTTTGCTCCGGCCTGGCAGTGGTCAGCTGGGGATCTGGGGGATCTGGGGGAGATTGGAGTGGGTGAGATGCATAGCAGTGCTGGCCAGCTCAGCTGGGGTGGTGCTGACACTCACAGCCACCCGACAGGTTCCTAAACACGTATATTTCCAGGCAGCCAATTTGTCTGCCTCCGAAGAATTTATTCTTCAAGGCTTGTTCCCATCTGCCGAAAGAAAACATGTCATTTAAAACAAAACAACATTGACAGGCAGGAGTGCATTGTTGAGCTGAAACCCCCTGCTTTTACCTGAGCCAAGCACCGACACTGCTTAGTGAGATAGCCCTGTCACACACATGCTATATTAACAGTCAGCTTTTAATCGCACTTCTCCCTGGCAAGCCAGCAAATATTTTTCCCTTTACTTATAGTTCACTCTTTCTTTTTTCCAACAAATACCGGGTTTACTTCATTTAAATTTCTGCCAAAACCAGCCCGGGCAAAGTGACTCGGTCATTGTGCAGACTAAATACAATATCACCTCTTTTCCTGCTTGCAGTACAATGGCTGTGAGTTAAAGTTATTACAGTAATTTCAGTGCTTTATGCTGTGATTTCTACTGGTAAACCTGTGTGTTTCTAGCTCTGCCCTGCTTCTTTTGCCTCTCCTTAAAATAAAGTCATGGTCCCCATATGTGGAAGCTTCATGTTGAGGGAAGGTACAGTAAGCTCCTAGTTATTTTAGAAATCTTAAAGTGATTAAGGCAAAAGGATGGTTCATTATAATTGCTAGAAACACAGCTGCTAAATAAAATAGTTTCAAGCAGCCATCACCAACTCGTTATTATTTTGTCATCATCTTATGACATACTTATGACATATGGGAAAAATACAAGATTAAATCTCTGTCCCCAAACTTCCCCTGCAGCCATGTGGTCCTGGGAACAGCGATATCTTCTGGAAGAAGGAGGCTTGGTCTGAGTCTCTGCTGGTGAGTGCAGTGATAGCTTCCAGCCCTGCGTTCACTTTCAGAGCCTTGAAAGCTAAACCTTCTGGTGAGTTTGCAAAGCATCAGCTGGGAAAACTGTGGCTAAAACAAGAGCAACCACAGTTTGCCAGGAAACAAGTACCCCAGCTTTGGCCTTGCTAGTGTTTTACTGAACTCCTGATCATGTTTTCATTTCTCACACACCAAGGAGTTAAAAAAGCCATTGCTGGTATTGCCGGTGGGGATGAATTATAGAGCCCCATAAACATTTTCATACTGCCTCAGTCAAGAGTGGCAGCATTCTCCCTGTGCCCTCATTTTTGAGGCTATCTCAGAAATAAATCTGCCTACAAGAGGAAACCACAGTATTTTTCCCAGAGGCAGCCAGTGTTTTGCATGGGGAAATGTCTTACATTGCCAGTCCATCCATGTACTGAGACCAGAGTAAGGAGCCCCTCAGTGCTGTTGCACCTGGGGAGCCAAGCAACTTATTGTTGTAGCATTATTTATGCTGATGTCCTTTAAAAAGTCCCCAAACCCCACTTGATTTTAAAAAACTGGAGATCAAACAGGATGGCTTCTAACTAAGGATCAAGGTAGAGATCGCAGAGGAAACTAAAGGCACTCAAATTAAAAGTAGATGATATTGCAGAGATTAACTAGAAGCTGTTGTTGCATCAGTGGGCACAGCAATGTCTGCAGTGACCTGGTGAGGAGAGTGAAGTTTTTATGCCTAAGGTCTGACATCCCCTTGTTATAATCAAGCCAACCGGTTCTCATGACACCCTGAAATCTGTGATGTGCCTGTGCATGCCTTTCTCCCAGCTGTTGCTTCCTCCATTCTCCTGTCACCGTGGGCTGTGTGCTCCCAAATAAAGAGCTGACAGGGCTTGTCAGTGAGATGCACAGATGGGGTTTTAGGGACTAAATGAAAGTTTGGGCATCTGGGATGTTACACCCATGTTGAATTTAAACATCTGCAAATACTTCTGATGTGTAGGTAGCAGAGACCTATGGGCTGCTGTTCACAGGTGCGTACACAACCCTCCTCTCTGCTCTCTGCCAACCACTTGTGTTACCAAAATTAAGCAGCAAAGTGGCTGCAGCAGCAGAACTGGAGGGTGCTTCACCCCAAACCTGCTCAGGCTAGTGGAGATCGTCTCACTGACTCTGGAGGCACTGGGGCAGGCAGATAACAGCAATGGCACCACTACAGTATTCCCATGGGCTCACAGGGCTGCAGCTCCCGTCAGCTGCCACCTTCGGACCCACGCCAGGGCAGCGGAAGGTGCGCTGGCTTTATGCTCCT
>JBCJKH010048260.1:0-12490 GCA_039877255.1 Loriculus beryllinus | reverse complement strand
TGGAGTAAGCAGTTTGTGAGGAGTCACCTGAACAGGACTTTTGCATGATTGTAGTTTTTTCACTATGTATTACATGTGATCACAGCTCTAAAATTTGGCCTTGATGCTGTGGTATAGGCAGCCTCATATCTCAGCTCTGTTAACCTTAATACATACATACATTTGTCACTGTTGCTGTTTAATGATGATTCTTTTTAGCTGATGGATAAATACCAGTTGTCCAAATGAATATTGTTGGAGGAATAATCCATTTTAGAGTAGACTAAGCAATTTTGAGATGATGTTGAATTACCTCTAGACTCCATTAAGAATGAGTATAGTAACTCTTTCACTTAAGGAGATACCAGAAAATGAATTAATCTACTAAGTTCTCTTTCCTCGCTTTTCAGCACAGTGTGTTTATGTGATAGTAGATAGAAGAATGAGGTTATACAAGAGTTTGTGTGAATTTCTTAAAAATACGGGAATTAATAAAGCAGATTTGTATTCTCAGTGTGTGATTTTATCTCTCCATCTCTCTGTATAGACAAGATGTTTGTATGTGCTTTCATTTTGTAATATTCTTTATCTATGGCTTAAAAACAGTTCTGTGTATGAGTTTAATCTTATAGAAATGACAGTAAAGATTACATTGAAAGTAGATCCTTGTATGCATTCAGTAGAGTAATTAGTCAATACTGCATCTAGAGTTTCAAGGCAGCTATATCCAGACATATGTGGTTTCTTGACATTTGTATTGCAGGGGAGGGAGAAATGTATGCAACCAAAAACAAATCCTGTAAACAGCAACAGCAAAAATGGAATAAACTGTGGAAAGATAATCAAAGAGTTCCAAACACTTTAGGAGGTGAGAATCTTAAAAGCTGTAAAACAGACATTCCTCTCAAATGGTATCTCTCCTGCTGGTGTTAAACACCTTGGTGCAGAGCTGTATGATTCTATTTGCACCACAGGGAATGCGTTATTTCTTACACGTTGTTGTAAAATGTGTTAGTATTTAAATTACAGCACAAAAGATCTTTATATTTCCTGCTCTAACAAGATCAGTTTCAGTAAAATCAAGTTTTAATAAGTCTTCCCATCCTTGTCTTGCATCATGATTTTGAAACTTAGGGATGACATCAGAGCAATGTGATCTACGGTAGTTTTGTGAGCTTCAGGAGCCTGAGCCACTCCTGCGCTGCTGATTTCAAGAGCAGCCTCAGTCAGCAATCTTGCCAGCATTTGGGAATTAAACTATAATTAAAATTAAAGGAATGATGCTATGCACACACTTAACTTTTTTGTTCCTAAAACTACAATTAAATTCATAAAAATTATTTAAAAAGGGCCTGTGTAACACTAGCCAGCAACCTGCCACAAGATTCCTCATACCAGTAAGATGATAAAAGCATAGAATTGAGAATTATAGGTTTACTAATGACCTGTGTAAACATTATCTATGGAATGTGTATTCTTCTGCTAGCCACATTTAAAAATAATAGTGATAATAAGAATATTTGCCCAGAAGCACTTACAAAGAAAATGGAGTGCTTATGTAGTTAGAGGTTGACTTACACTGTAATGTAAAACATAAAATAGAATAATGACTTCTGTGTGCATATATCACCAGACAGAGGGCAATTTTTTTTATTTTTTGTATTTGGTAAGCTGAACAACAATAGTGGAAAGAAAACAAGAACTTAAACTGTAGTTTTCTTTCCAGTTGAGGTTTATGTCCACTAGGGATGCAAGATGTGAAAGACCTTTAAAGACCTTTGAAGTCAAAGCAATAGAATCATAGAATGATTAGGGTTGGAAGGGCATTAAGATCATCTAGTTTCAATCCACAATGCTGGCAAAACCATGCAACTACTTCTAAGATGTCTTTTTTCTTTTTATTTTCTTCTTTTTTTTTTTTCTTTTTTAAATAAAACTATAAGACATTCGCAAGAAAACAAAGAAAACCTAGTAGAAACAATAGAAGGTACCGTCTGGGCCATTATCTTCCTAAAAGAGAGCTTTCTCATAAACACCTTCAACCCATCAACCCATTTATATTTCCTAAGGGACTATCATGAGGCCTCAGGAGAGAGTCCTGTATAGGTGTTCATGCTTGTAAGAACCTGCTCTGCTTTAACCATTCAGCAGATTACTTTGCATATTTATAGTCCCTATAATTAGCAGCTGTTAATCATTAATTCTAAAATTACTCATTCACAGACATAGGTGAGAAAACTGAGGAGGATTGAAAGTTTTATGACATTCTTAGTACTCAAAAGGTCATGAAGCATAATTAGCTCTAAGAAATGGTAGAGATTATCAATCTGTGAAGCATCTAAATAAATCAATGTTGATTGTTTCTTTTTGAATATGTAACACCTGAATTTTCTGTGCATAAATATTATCTATATTGTGCAATACTTTGACTATATACAGCACCAGAAACGTACAGTTTCAGAAAACTGTGTGATTCCTTTTATGTTAGCACAGGTAGTTCTAAGTATGGAAAATAAAGTCAGAGTTTGCTTTATAGCTGGGATTAAATATGGCTTATACCACCCTGGGAAGAGACTAATAATAACTCTAAAGAGTGTAATCATGACCTTGTTGAAGTAAAAAAGGATTAGCGTGTAGAGGTCTCTCTTTAACTGTTGCCTAGGCAATGGGTAGTGCCATTATCTCCTATTGCTGAGCTAAAATATGGCTTTACTGTGGTTTTAGGCCAATTACTAGCTAGTTGAGCTTGCCCATGTAGCAAATAACAGTAGCAATTAAATGAGATTACACAGGCTTCTGGTTAGGTTGCATAAGATTTCTTTCTAGAGCCTGGGTTTCTAACTTGAGCCACAGCTTCTTTACTAGTACCCTTAATTTTGCTACCTACTTAGAGAAAGAATAAGTGCCTGTACTGTCACATAGATGTAGTAAAATGAGGTTCAAGTGAGATTTAACTGACAAGGGAGATAAGTAAAATTTCGAGTATACTAGAAGTGACTACTGCTTGAAAGTGTTAGAATAGAGGTTTATTGGCCTTTTGGACCAGTAATTTCCAAAGCCACATGTAAGAAGCAAACTGACAATGAAAAGCACTAGAACAATTACAAAGATCTGTACAAACTTTCTATGAGATTGCAACATATTAAATAAATATAATATTCATGAAAGGACTAAACGCCTGTTGAAAAGCTACACTGCTTTTATACAATAACTGATACAAGCCTTTAACAGTTTTAATATCAGAGACATTTTTTCCTTAACAGGAATGAGTTACCAATGAATATTAAGAATCACGGTCTTTCTCGTCAAGTGGTTGAAGGGGTTTTTTTTCTTCATCATCTTGCATCACTAGTTGGGTGGAGGGAGTCCTGTACCCTTATTGCTGATTAGCCTGACAGTGAAGACGTGCTGTGCAATAAGGGTTTGGACGTCACAAGCATTGATTCTGATTCTTCCTATTCCTAAGCATTAGATCAGATAAGTAGTTTACTTATATTTACTCAGAAGCCAACACTTCTATTTTTCTCATCCTTCAGGGGTTTAAAATCCAAAGGTTACTATAGATTTTTCTATTATTAAAAATGTATCTTGGTGTAAGGTGCTAAAGTACATTCTCTGTAAAAAGTAAGCTGTTCAAATGGTTCACATTACTTACACCATAAAAAAATATGCATGTCCAGTTGTCAGATGGCTACTGACCAGTGTAACTTTTATTCCTCTGAATCCTTCATAAGATTTCCAGGTGGCTCAACTTGAGATTTGCTCAGATATTATTTTACAGGGTTAAGTCTATTGAACTATTACAAATATGAGTTCATTTGTCTGTGTAGAATTGATGTAAAATTATTTTCTGTGGTTTTGAGGTTTTTTTCTACAGCTATCCTGAAAGACACATTACTCATATTACAATTTTGTCAGTCAACCAAATGGCAATGACTGTGAGATCACTAAGGATCACCACTGGTAGTCCTTTTCTTAATTAAATTCAGTAGAGTTCAGTGATCTGGAGGTAATCCAAATTGAATAATCTAGTAGAGACTCTGGAAGTAAGAAAGGAGGGTGAGTGAGTAGAAATAACTGCAGTGATCTGCCTGCCAGCTCACTGGGGAATCTTCTCCTTCATAAGAAGGCTTCCTCTGAAAATGGTGAAGTTTTTATAAAGAATGTGTCCTCAGAATTGTTTATAGGCAGACAAGTTCCATTATTGCTAATGATAGCTGTACTCCCACATGCTGACCTGAAAGATTACCTGTAACGTGGAGAGTCATACTGAAAAGACACTTTGAGGGAGATGAAGTAGAAGTCAAACAGTGAAGTAAACTTAATTAGGGTACAATAAAGGCTATTATTTACTTTATCTGAATGATAGAGATGAAATTATCTAAGTTCACTTAATTAGTTGTGAAAGGCCAAAGTCCTCACAGGATAATTTGAGATTTAACCACTTCTTTTTAGTCTGGGAACTCAGCCATATGCTTCCACATGACCTATATATTTACATAGCTAAGTTAGCTGTTGAGCTTAATCATAATATTTGTTTTTCTCATAATGGTTATAATTGGCAGTAGATTTAAAAGGGAAAGGTGTTTCATTTTCCATCTTGCAAGAACTTTTAATTGGATATTAGTTTGTATTTTTTCTTTGCATATGTGAAAAAAATATGGTAGCTCCTTCCCAACTATTCTAGTTTGGTTCACAGTTTCACATTTTGCAAATGTGAAATTTAAAGAGATGTTTCTTCATCTAGTGGAGCTGGTCTAACTGCACTGTTTGAAGAAGGTCTTGAGGAGTGGGTTTTAGGTTGGGGAAGAGTTATTTCTGGGGTTTTTTTTCTTTTGATTGTGTTGGTTTTTGGTTTTGTTTTTTGTTTCTTCCCCTTTTAGTTTACATCAACTAAGAATCAGTTTCTTGATTCAAACTTTCTAACAACAAATACAGCTGGTAGAAATTTGTTTCAGATCATGTCTGTCTGTACCTTAGGAGATAATGACTTGCTGATGGTCAAAATGCTTTTGAAAGATTCTTCAAAGATTCATAATGCATATTTTTTGTTACTTTCTTTTACTTGCTAGAAAACAGTACTGTTATGAACAGTGAACAGGTAAAGGTTCAGTCTCAAAAATCTTGGAATGTTTTTTCCACACGTCTGCAATAATATCCTGTAGAATTAATAAGATGAATTTCAATGTACGTGACAGTGTGTGTTTGTACACATATAGGTAAATGGCTGAATTTATGAAATACAAAAGGAAAAAATCTTGCAAAAACAGTTAGGGTTTTCTTTTCCTCTCATTCCCCAGAAGTTTCCACTTTCTTTGACTCCTGATAAAATGACTTGAGAATCCTCTTTTGAAGATACAGGTATCCAAAAGTGGTGTTGGCAAGCTCCATTATCCTGGAGTATTTCAAAACAGTTTGATATTTACCCATTGACTCTTAATCTGTTAGTAGTTCAGGACTATTACAGTGGTCTTTGGGAAGAGAACTGTAGAGGACACATTAAAAACAGGAATTTGTTGCAAATTTCCCATTTCCAATACACTTTTAGTATGACCAGTCACTGGTGGACGTGCAATTAAGCACTGCTAGAGATTTTGCCAGTGGACAGTTGTTGTATCAGGGACATTTACTGTCAAGATAGATGGCATAATGGAGGTTTCTAATATTCAGGGGATCTTGTACTATTGCTACATGTGTCTAGAACTGACAGTTATTTTCTTGGCTTAGAGAGTAAAATAAGAGCTAAAAATTACTGCAGGTAATTAATATCGTATCCTGGGTACTGAAATAATTCAAACCCAGATGCTTGAAAGTTTGCTTCCTTAATCTCCTGTCACTGTTCACAAACAAAAACACAAGTTCACTTTGAAAGTATTCAGACAAATGAAAACTACTTAATAGAGGCAGAGGCGAAAAACAGCAGATGACAGGTAGGGAACTTGTACTTTATGGCTAATATATCTTCCATTTAGTGAAATACAAGTTACCAAAAAGTTATTCAGTTCTATATTCTCTACCTGAAAAGCTTTGTTTTTTCCGAGACTATTTATTCTGGATGTGTAGTGTCTTGAAGCTTGTTAGCTCATCAGATCCATATAGTAGAAAATAAATTTTTGTGCAGAACTGTTATTTCAAACAGTTCAGGTTTTGGGATTTTGTTGGGTTTTTTTTTGTTTTTTTGGTGGGTTTTTTTTTTTTTTGGGTTTTTTTTTTTTTTTTTTTTTTTTTTTGTTGGTTGGTTGTTTTTTTAAAAAAACCCTCTATGGAAGGAAGTTAATAAATTCCTCTTTCTGCAGGTAGATGTAAAAATTGCTCAAGATAATACCACCAGCTTTTCCTTCTCATCCAAGATGTCATACCTTCCTCTACTCTTTATTTGCTTCATTTTCATATTCCTTCACCACAGTTTTCAGACAGGCTTCTCTTTTGAGCAACCACCTACACTTGAGGTATGACTTTTTTTGTCTTCTGGAAACTTCCTCATGTGGACATCTCAAAGTACTGTACTGACAGAACTTAGTTAGACACCACAATGCCTCACAGTGGCTTTTACAAAATTAAAATATAAATTTATGTCAGGTAATTTACAGCAGAAGTATAAATGCACTGGTATGTGTTAGTAGCTTAACAGTAGCTCAGCTGCAGACAGTGGCACTTCGATATTTAAGGAGTCAGAATGTAATTACTGTACTTGAAATTTGGCTTGGATACTGGGTTAACTCTGTATGTTACTTGAGAAGTCAGAACATTATGAATGAATATAAACAGACATGATTTCTTATTCTGATAGTTCTATGTTCATGCCAAAAAAACTTTATACATAAGAACTCTTCAGAAATGGATTTTGATTCACATTATTTTAAATAAATTTTATTTCTATTGCTTTAGTAGGTGAGGAAATTGCATCTTTTTTTCCTTCCCTGAGTTTTCTGAGTTTGTTTGTATGATTTGAATCTTTAAGTTTGGAAACAAGCTGTATTTTTTACATTGCCATAACTGATATTTTCTGACATCCATGTGAGATGTATAGGTTGTTGTACTTTAATTATACTGTTAAGCAATGTGGTTTTTGTTTGGTTGGCTGACTGGTTTTTCTTTTTGCTTTGTTCGGTTTTCTGTTTGGGTTTTTTTACATAGTAGGCATTTTTTCATATTGTCTGGTTTTTTGGTCAATGGGAACCTTAACATGAGCCAGCTTCAGTGTGTGCTCGCAGCTCAGAAAGCTAACTGGATCCTGGGCTGCATCAAAAGCAGTGTGACCAGCAGGGCCAAGGAGGTGATCCTGCCCCTCTACTCTGCTCTCGTAAGACCTCACTTGGAGTATTCTGCGCAGTTTTGACGTCCTCAACATAAAAAGAACACGGAACTGCTGGAACAAGTGCAGAGGAGGGCCATGAGGATGATCAGGGGACTGGAGCATCTCCCATATGAAGATAGGCTGAGAAAGTTGGGACTGTTCATCCTGGAGAAGAGAAGGCTGCGTGGAGACCTCATAGCAGCCTTCCAGTATCTGAAGGGGCCTACAAAGATGCTGGGGAGACACTCTTCATTAGGGACTGTACTGACAGGACAAGGGTAACGGGTTCAAACTTAAACAGGGGAATTTTAGATTGGATATAAGGAAGAAGTTCTTTTCTGTGAGGGTGGTGAGGCACCAGAATGAGGCCCAGGGAAGCTGTGAATGCTCTGTCCCTGGCAGTGTTGAAGGCTAGGTTGGACAGAGCCTTGGGTGACATGGTTTAGTGTGAGATGTCCCTGCCCATGGCAGGTGGGTTGGAACTGGATGATCTTGAGGTCCTTTCCAACCCTAAATATTCTATGATTCTATGATTCCATGAAATATTTGGAGTCACCATTAGGCATTGCTTCCAAATCATCAACTACTCAACAGCTACGTATGCTACATTAGGATGCGAATGCAGTATTTAACAGATGATTTAACCTCTTCCAGTGGTGTCCACAACTCCCACACCAAAAGCCACACAAGTCCTGACCTCCATCTCCAGATATATCCTTCTCAAAATCACTGATCAGAGCACTAAAACCAGCACGGTCCTGTTTAGTTAGAAAACTTCCATTACAGCTGAATATAAAATATTGTAACTAATGATAACTTAAACATAATGGTAATGGTGACTCACAATGGATTTATGAGTAAAGAGCAGGGATTCGTAACCTAACAGTCTCTAGCTGGATGAAAACAGTTGTTCTTTCTTACATGGTAAATGGCTGTTCAGGAGCCACTTTTCTAGACAGGCAAAAAAAAAAAGAAAAGCCTTTCCCACAAGAGAAAAGCAGTGCTCATATGCCATAAAGCATACTTCTTGCACCCGTGTATGCTGCTTGACTCATGTACCTCGGTCCTCCCACTCCTCCTTGTCCCTAGCTCTATTTCTGGGCTCGTAGGAGCTGTAATGGACTTACAAGCTATGTAATTGCTGCGTGTGACTTTAGCAGCGGCTGCACAGCCTTGGGGGAAAGGTAATATTAGATGACAACAGAGCATCTGCTCAGTTTTATTTTAAAATAGCAGCCAGTCTTGGAAGGACCATATTTCCTAATTGTTGGTACAAATGCAAGGATGGCAATAACATGGACAAAATGTCCATGAGCTACACTGCCACACAGAGCAATGGGTATGGCTGGAGTCTCTGGAAGTACCCACGAGAAAATTTACCCCAGTTGCCTCGCAGTGCCAGCTCAGGTATTCACCCATCCATCACTGAGAGGGAAGCAGCTCCTGACACACAAGCAGTCCTGCAGAGAAATTTCTGTATTCTGGATAAAACATAGTCACTTTCCACAGGCGAAAAGTACTCACCTCACACTTCAATTTTTACACTCAGGCAGATGAGCAGAATCTGAAAAAATGTGAAATTATGCAGAATGACAAAAGTTTCAACTCCCTCTCTTTGCCTCTTTTTTTATTTTTTTAAAGCAGAAACTTAACCTCTTCCATGGAATTTATGTCATAATTTGTTGCAGCCGAGAGGTTTATAACAGCTATGTAATCAAAACTGGAATCATCAAGAAATTATTGTATCAGAAGACACTGTTATGTACAAATCTAATTACTCCTTTCTTCCCTACTTCTCCCCCTCCCCCCCTTTTCTTTCCTTCTTTTTGTTTCCTTTGCATAGATCCACTTAATCCTATCTCTTAGTGTGGGCAAAAGCTGACAGTTGCATGACAAGGAATGTTTCCCTTTGTAAAAGCCTACTTCCTCTCTGTGTAGTTTTAGCCTAATTGAAATGTTTCCTATTAAGCTCAATCAAGGCAGCAATTATCTAATTACTCACTTATGCTTTTCCAGTCAAAGAATGTACAACCAAGCATATTAGAGAGCTACATACATATTTATTATTGTTTTTATATGTCCCTATTTAGGTTTAAGCAGCAATCAAACATTTTTACAGTACTTTTGTACTGCCCATAAGTCAGCTTGCTACTATTTTCTACAACAAAGAATTACAAAGGTCACAAAACCAATTCTGTGCCTCCTACCAATTCTGTAGTAGGTAGATGGTAAATTTAGAATCAAGTTACTCTTACATAATATGGCAAATAGAAAAGGCTACAAACTCATTTCAGACAAATGGGCCTTGCATGAATAAGTTTGCAAGACTGAAATGATCCAAAGGAACTTTTAGGCTTTTTAAATACACCACATTAAAAAAAAAAAAGAAAAAAAAAAGAAAAAAAAATCATCATAAAAGAACTCAAGTGAAGATTGACTTTAAAGGACCTCCATAAAAACACACCTTCTGTATGTCTGGATGTATTCTTTTGAAATATCCCTAAAATCAATAGTATCAACAGGGTAAGTCATCA
Source organism: Loriculus beryllinus (assembly GCA_039877255.1). Classification (NCBI taxonomy): domain Eukaryota; kingdom Metazoa; phylum Chordata; class Aves; order Psittaciformes; family Psittacidae; genus Loriculus; species Loriculus beryllinus. The sequence goes on along the minus strand of JBCJKH010048260.1, from coordinate 2,680 downwards.
ATCCTCCTTATTGCAGTTAATTCATTGCATGTCTCATTTGAAGAATCATGAGATCATCAATGATCACTTTTTTTTCATCAAAGTACAACAGAAATTACACTTGCATCTCATGCCAGTGGCTACCTAGGTTTTGCTCTATAAGCAGATAACCATAACTTCGTTATTTCTCTGATTAAAATACTTGTTGATAAATTAATGTGGGTTTTTTAAAATAATTTTTTAATGCATGAAGCATTTCATGATGCTTCATTGTTCATATAAGCAGGATCCAAATTATGTTAAAATATCTTTACATGATCTGTGTATTTCCTGTATACTTCCTGGTTGGAATTAATTTTACTGAAGCACATTATCTTTTCAAAACTGACTTTTGACTTTGAACACCACAGTTTCTAGGCTCATAACCTAATACATTATATGGTAACAGCTACATTTTCAGAATGGTGCTGAGCAACCATCCATTGAAACCTAGCCTTCTTTCCTATTCCAGTTTAAGAACTTGAAGTAGGAAGAAATCAGCAGTGACTCTATGTCCCTTTTGTGTGGGCACTTGAATTGCATAGTTGCATGAACACTTGAAGCTCCATCTGAAGCCTAAAAAGATTTACCCAGGTCCAAAGTAATCTCCTTTCCTAACTGAGCCTTCTTAGATTTTTTCCTTACAGCACATACAGAATCAGAATAGGTTGGGTTGAAAGGACCTTAAGATCATCTAGTTCCAACTTTAAGATCATCTAGTTCCAACCCTCCTGCAATGGGCAGAAGCACCTTCCATTAGACCAGGTTGCTCAGGGCCCTGTCCAACCTGGCCTATAAATGGCTACAAAAACACAATACTCCTTCAGTAGCCTCATGCTGGTTGGTTTACAAACCAAAATGCCTCTTTTCAGTGAGATGATAGATTGTACCTCTCCCACACTGCATAAACAGCTTTGACTCTTCACTTAAGGCCTCCTGCAATGCATGGCAAAAAACAACTAAAAGATTCCCTTTGATTTTATGTGGTCATTAAGCAGATGAGGAAGTCTTTTACAATGCTTAACAGTGAAAGAATAAAAGAACCAGTTAAACACTTGCTGTTTCTCCCAAAGAGAAGGACACGAGACCCACCTCATACTTTCATCATTCCACCAGTCCCTGCCTGGAGAGATACCATGCTCATGCATAAGGGAACAGCAGGGATCTTTGTGGCAGATCATCCTCAGCCTTTCCACAGGTATTTTGTCTTGGTCTGCAGAACATCAGCAAGTTCAAGCACATTCACATTCTCCTCTTGCCCAGGCCACATCCAGATTGTGCCCACCAAAGACAAGAAGTCCATACTCCTTTCTAGCTTCAAATTACTTTATCAGTAAAGACTGCTTAAAACTTATGAGAGTATTTAATCATTTTAAAAATGAAGTAAAAAGTACCAAAAATGAACATTCCATGAAAATAGACAATATACACACACCTATTAAAACTTATCAATCAGGCTGTAAGAATTAATATTACAGAGAATGATGCTAGAATTACAATTGTATTATTCCCTGCACATGAAACGTTACATTCACATGGGTTTAAAGCACACACACATAGTCAGTCTGGAAACACTTAGCAATGACAGCCTGCACTAGTGTGTAGGAAACCTATCTTTAATTTCTAGACCCAAGACATCTGGGACAAAAATAGAACTAAATGAAATTCATCAGATGGCTGCCCTTTATTAACTTGCAGACTATAATACTGTTTTGTCATACTGTTATGAACATATTCTGTTGTTTACTTTTTAAAGTAAAAAATGTTCATTGTTAGTAGAATGGATTTTACAGGGAAAAAGAAGTAATTTCAAACTTACGTTGTCATAGAATGTAAATGAATACTTACATAGTATTTCATAAACTGATGAAATGCACTGTTTTCCCACCACATGACTGTGATGTTGTTTCACATACATTATCAACAAAAGTACAGCTGCCTGGAGTTTCTGGAAGATATATGTGTATAGCACACTCTCACACCCCATATACTCGGAGGTAATATACATGTGAAAAATTGGAGAGGCATGTGATACCCATGACTCCATCACCTGTCCACTAATCCAGCTCCCTGGGAGTTACTCTAACATTCCAAACTCCTAAGCAGCTTCACACAGCTGCAATGGAAATGAAAAAAAAAAAAAAAAAGTGGTGGTGGGGAAGTATAAAATCATCCTATACCTTTGTATGACAATGAAATTAACCTCTGAACTTCTACCTGTAGAAGTGGTACATCTCCAAAATCCAGCCTTTTCCTCAATGAAGTTAAACACCAGAGTGGTATTGATTAAAAAGATTTATTCTAAGAACTGTAGCTACGATGAACAGTTACAATTTTAAAAATCATTGAAAGATTCATGATTCCAAATATCCCAATACAACGATTTCTACATCCTGAAGAATGAGTGCAAAGAAATGGTCTAGCTACACAGAAATATTAATTCAAACTCAAGAAAAACACCCCAAACAGCCATGAGATTATAACATAAACACATTCTTCCCCTTTGCTCTGCTCTCATGAGACCCCACCTGAGTATTGTGTGCAGTTCTGGTGTCCTCAACATAAAAAGGACATGGAACTGTTGAAACAAGTCCAGAGGAGGGCCATGAGGATGATCAGGGGACTGGAGCATCTCCCGTATGAAGACAGGCTGAGAAAGTTG
>JBCJKH010048259.1:6818-25086 GCA_039877255.1 Loriculus beryllinus | reverse complement strand
CCCAGAGAAGCTGTGGCTGCCCCATCCCTGGCAGTGTTCAAGGCCAGGTTGGACACAGGGGCTTAGGGGTTCCTGCCTGTGGCAGGGGTTGGAGCTGAATGAGCTTTAAGGTCCCTTCCAACACAAACCAGGCTGGGATTCTATGTTTCTATGATCTCAGTGGTTCATTAGCTAAGCACAGTACATTTATTACAGACAGGGAGACAGGGCTCCCCAGCGTTATGAACACTGCATTAACTCTTTCCTTGACACTCAGACAGCTGCTGTCAGAGCTCCAGCAGCGTTTGCTTCTGCTGCATTCACAGCCATTACGAATAGGATGTCAGGGCAGCCTCCTCCAAGCCAGCCTGCAGACAAGCACCACCCCTGGGGAGCAGGAATGTGCTGTCCCTCCAATTGAAGCGTGGCTCTCACCTGCCTGCTGTGATTTAAAAATACCCTTTTCTATCCTTTTAGCACAGACACAGCTCATCTGCTTTGCAGTTTAGTTCCTTGGGCAGCATGATACAAATGCGGAAAACTTACAGGTGTAACAGGACCATTTAGACACCAAAACCATGTAAATACCAAGGGCTTGGCATGGAGTTTGAGATTGTGTCTTTGTGTTAAACGATAACGGAAAGTGGGGGCTGCACAGGGAAATATCACCCTTCAGTATCCACCCACTACAAGCTACTGTCAGGAACAAAGCACTGAGCTAGATAAACCTTTGGTCTGAACCTATTTTTGTGTTCCTGTTCAGTCGTACACAATATTTGAGCAGAGCACTGTAGCAGAGAATGCAAAGCTTGCCGTGCTCCTGGCTCTGCTGGTGTGACTCCCGCTGGAGGACCGTGTTAAATTTAGAGCCCACAGTTCATGACGGATGTTGACAAGCTGCAGAGAGTTCAGAGAGGAATATGAAGGGCAGAAAAACAGCCTTTACTGTTACAGACCTGGGAGCCCAATTTATTCTGCTTATGAAGAAAGGAGGTTAAGGAACAACTTGGTTAAAGACTAGCAGTATTTCCAGGGAGAATGAAATGTTGTGATTGTGGTCCTCAAATTGCAGAGGAAAACCTTGACACTGAAAACAGACAGGTTCTGACTGCAAAGATGTGCAAATAATGAACTTATTGCTGCCGACAGAGCTGGAGCAAACAGGAGTTTTTTAAATAACATTTGGATATGGTTTTTTTTCCTAAAAAGACCTGCTGACATTCGAACAAGTGCAGACAAGAAGCAGCCTTATGACCTGTATCACTCAAGGAAACAAACAGTAATGCTCCCTTTTGCTTTCATACAAGGATGGTCTTTTCTCCATCAGCAGCGCTGACAGTAATTCCAAGTGTGTAAGAGGTGTAATTCTGATCAGAGATCCTCCTGGCAGGTCTGGTCTGTGTGCAAGCAACAAGTGGATCTCTGGTCTCTCCGCTGATATCTCTCACCTGCATGTGCCTTGAACTGTGAAATAACATCATAGTGGTGCACTGGTGCTTGAGTTTCCCACCACCCGAAGCCAGGAGCAATCACACCACGCCACCTCTGCCAACACCTCCCTCACCTCCTCCTGATGCCTGCCAGCAGTGAGGAATCCACCAAAGCACTCTGGTTCAAGCAATGTCAGCCTGTCCTTAGTTATCCATCCTGCCTTTCCCTAATACCCAATGTCAACTGTCCTCACTGTGCTTTAAGCCCATTCCTCTGCGTCCTATCCAGCAGGATCATGAAGAACAGATTATTCCCTGCTTTGAAGGCATTTAAGACCATTTTCATGCCTCACTACAGGCTCTTCCTGACTCGACAACAACGATTCCTTCTGCCTTTCCTGAGAGGTCACAGCTCTCATTAGTTTTGCTGCTGGACTCATTCCAAGTGCACCTCCTCTTGCTTGAAACATCACCCCCCAGACTCAAAACAGGGCTGCACAAACACCCAACCACAATCCCCAGATCTGTCACATGTTCCTGAGAGCAGAACTTTGCCCTCTTTTAATCCCATCTCATTTATCAGCAATACAACGGTTTGCACATTATCACCCCAATTATAAAGGCTTGTAGGTGATAATGAGATTCCACTGGATATATTCCAGCAAAGCACATTCTAGGTTTTACTAACTTCATTAACCAAGAAAAGCTGGTTAATGGCTGAAAAATGCAGCCATGCACATAATCATACCAGTTGCCTTGCTCCCACAATTATATTATTAAGATGGATCCTTGAGGTATAATTTCCATGTATAATTAGTGGTTTATCCCTTCAGGAAATAAAAAAATATATAATCATTCAAAAGCACCCAAAAGTATGAACCAAATAGTTCTTACTGCAAACACAACTGAAATCATGATCTCAGGGTCAGGCTCCGAATAGGATGTGTGATGGAGAGATAGAGGTGTAAGAATTTGGAAACTTACCCCTGGCTCCCAGGGGATGTGAAATGCTGAAGTGCAAATTGCAATCCACTCACACATCGCTGCGCACAGACCTGCACCCAACCACCCTCATCCTCATCCATACGCATCCGTGCCCAGGACCCACAGGGATAAGGAACATGAGTGGGCAGGAGCCAGCAAGCCCCAACCTCTGTGCAGGAGAGTGCACAGGGAAGTGAAAGAGAGACTTCTGGGCAGACAAGGTTTGTGTTCCAGCCTAAGCTGTGAGCATGACCTGGGAGGATGCAGCCAAGGAACAAGAGAGAAGCCTTTTGGAAGCACACACAATGATGGAGAGCAGTGAGAGGTGGATGATACCTTCTGTGCATGGGGCCCCGGCCAGGCCCCCAGTGACATGGTTTAGTGGTGGTCTTGGGAGTCCTATGGTTAATGGTTGGACTTGATGATCCTAAAGGCCTTTTCCAGACTCATTGATTCTATGATTCCAAGGGTGGCTGCCAGTTGCATGGGCACTATCATAGATAAAGGGAAGCACCAGCCCCTCCACAACACTGAGGCCTTCACAGGAAGAAAGCTCTGCCAGGGGAACCCCCATCTCACCTGACACAGGCACCATCCCTCACAGCAGCAGGATCCAAGAGGTGCACAGCACTGCAGCCCAAGCTCTGACCCTAGGGATCTCCAGGAACCCTCCCCAAACCAAGATGTGTTTGACCCGAGATGTTTACATTAACACAGAATTATAGAACAGTTTGGGATGGAAGGGACATTGAAGCTCATCCAGTTCCAATCCCCTGCCACAGGCAGAGACACCTTCCATTAGACAAGGTTGCTCCAAGCCCCTGTGTCCAGCCTGGCCTTGAACACTGCCAGGGATGGGGCATCCTGAGGGGCATTTTCCTTGCACAGCACAAAATGCTCTAAGAACTTGCTGAAATTGTGTCTTTTTTTCCCATAATATCAGAGGAACTCAGGCTCCAAACCTGAGGATACACCCCATGTCCCCAAATATGTCTGCTGGAAATCTCAGGGTGGAGGTGACGAATCTTCAATGAAGGCCTTCTTTCCCCCAAATGTTAAGCCTCGAAGTTCACTGTGACTTCTGAAAAGACAGAAGACACCAGAATATATTAGAAATATAAATTATTTGGGTTGTTTTCTTGACTTGAGTATTCTTCAGTTGTTTCACTCTTCTCTTGGTCGTCACTGTTCTTCTCAATAGAGACAAGTTCAATTACAGATTAAGAAAAGCAGCCCCACCAAGCAGAACAATGAAAAACCTGCTTATTTGTTTTACCAAATAACAAAGGAGAACACAAGAGGAGTAGTTTTCAAGTTCAAGCCTGATTTTGTCACTTGCTTTTCATAGAATCATAGAATAGTTTGGGTTGGAAAGAACTTTAAGATCATCCAGTTCCAGCCCCCCTGCCATAAGCAGGGACATCTCACACTAAACCATGGCACCCAAGGCTTTGTCCAACCTGGCCTTGAACACTCCCAGGGATGGAGCATTCACAACTTCCCTGGGCAACCCATTCCAGTGCCTCACCACCCTCACGGTAAAGAATTTCTTCCTCATATCCAATCTGAACTTCCCCCATTTGAACCCATCACCTCTTGTCCTATCACTACAGTCCCTAATGAAGAGTCCCTCCCCGGCAACCTTATAGCTCCCCTTCAGACACTGGAAGCTGCTCTTGAGGTCTCCACGCAGCCTTCTCTTCTCCAGGCTGAACAGCCCCAACTTTCTCAGCCTATCTTCATACTCTCCAAACATTAGGAATGCAGCTCTCTAGCTGTGAAAGGAAGCTGAGCTTTAGGAAGGTTATGCAAGGTTGGTCACTCCCCACTATCTGAGCCCTTTTCCTGGATTGCATTCCTTCACGTTATGAACTTTGGTTACACAACTCAAAGCCCCGTCATCTATCTTCTTTCAGGCAATATTGCCATGGAAATTAATGAGAAGTATTGGTAGAAAATCCTTTATTATTAATAACAACTAACTTAAAGTGCAATTGCCTGAGGGCTGATGTATATAAGCAAAGATTGAGAATGCCTCCCAGCCTTGCTGTAATTGAGTGCAAGCCCCTGGAATTTCAGCAGGCAGGGACTTGCTCTGGTTTCTTCTGTTTGCATCCCAGAGAGTGAATAAAATGCCGTGGTCCTGGCTTCTTACTGTCCTGCAGGTCTGATCTTTGCAGCTTTTGTACTAGAGAAGGTTGTTAGGAGTTCTCAACAAGAGAGAACATGCATTCATTCAAGGTCTTGCTGCCAAGCTGTACGTTTATTAAAAGTATGTGAAAGAAGGATGAGATTCTGAGTCCAGATATGCTGAAGTTCTTCGAGAGCTGTTCCCTAATAAATCAGTGCCATCTGAGTCACTGGAATGTTTTATGCACCACTGGCTACATTGGAATAACTGCCCTCTTCCTAAACCTTTAAAATCATGAAAAAAGACCCAAATGATAACATTTCCAGCTAAAATAAGCATGATGACTGACAAACAGCTAATGGGACAGAGATGTGCCCTGGGGACATGCAATTCCCCAGCGTTCTTATTAAATGCATTGCAGATACATAACTAGGTGTCACAATTGTTTCATTCCCTTGTCAGTCTGGAGAGCATCTGGTGGTGCTGGGATATCGAGTGGTGTGAATTCCTTCACCTCTTTACTCTTAAAACTACAGTAACTGTGACACCCAAGCTCAGGCCTCCAGATACACAATAAATGTGCTCATCTGGAACAGCTGTATGTATTTTTGTAAGCTCCCTGCATAGCCCATACTGGGGAAATGGTACAGAGGAAAAGTTTCTCCAGGTATCTCTGGAGATCATGAAGTCCTTTGGCAGGGAAGATACTAATAATCCCAATAGGTAGATATAAATATTAAGGATCACAAAATGCTTTAGGAAAAGTCAGTAAGAAGAAGCAGACCAGAGCACTTTCTGAGTGATCTCTTTATCCCCAGCGCTGCTGCCTTTTAGCTTTATGGTAGTTTTCCACCATTGAGAAGATTGGGAACAAGGTAAAATATATCCAGAACAGCCTGTGTTCAGAGAGGTGATATTAATGTGCAAAAGCTAGAAGGCACTAAACTCTTGTGCTGAGAGTTTTATTCAGGATTAAACTGGCCTTAGTTCAGTTTAGCTTAATGCAGTACAAGTGAAGGTGTATTAACTTCATACCATTATTTGATTTATCTGAACTTTCCCTTGTGCCATGGTGTAGAAAAGGCTTAAATGACCTTGTAGGCCAAAGCCCTTCATGTTTTGATGCCATACACAGTCAGAAACCTGTCTTTTTTCCCTTTTTTTCCAAGTGACTAATAGGAAAATAGATTTGCAGGCTGGGAGCCGGCCAGAGACACCAGCTGCCAGTGCTTGGACTCCAGCAGCTGACATCAGAGCACAGGCACCACTGACATAGCAAAAGATACGTAGATGAACATTTGCAAATAGGACTAAGTCCTGATTCATAAAATACATTAATTGGGATGAGCATGTGGAAAGCATCCCAGCCATTATTCACATCCTCTCTTTGTACAGCCCGCACCCGTATGCGGTTTCCTGCATGGACTCCAGTGTCGCTGCTCAGAAGCAGTGACAGTGCTAAAGCAAAAGTGAGCAGGTGGTACAGGGGGTCTGCTGGGACAGAAATAATTCAAGCATGAGGAGCTAGTAGAGTGCATAGTCCGGTTGGAGCACCCAATCCAGCACTCATTCCTGTGTTGGATGTTTGTAACACCCAAAAGGTTGATAGCACAGTCTTATTGGGGGAGCATGGGGAGGGGGAGACCCCCTTCAGGGCTGCTGTAGGATTGGGATAGTTTTATACCTTGGACATCAGGAGGTGGCATAGAAGGGGAGAGGGAGGAAGGAAGGAATGACGAAGGGAACTCACCCCCACAACCATTTTTCCATTATAAAGGGAAAAACACTTTGATGACATCTTACTTGCTGAGGTCTGTTTCTGTTGCTGAAGGTGTCATGCTCATATTACTGGGCAGTTGGGAATGCCTGACTTTTCTAATTGCCTTTGGTGACTTCTTGAATCTGCCTGGTGCCTGCCTTACCATGAGCAGCCTGTTATCGGTCATCTCTGTGTGAGTTGAAGGACTGCCTGGATATAATCAGTTCAGTCCTTAGAGAAAGATCCATTTCAACCACAAGGCACAGCAAATGCAACATGGAGTAAGTTTCCTATAAAAATAAAAACAAAGGTTGTTTACTATCCCTCTTTTTAATAAGTCTGACAGTACAAATACTCTCATCTACTTCAACAAGTGTTGAACCAAACCGTTGGGTCACTCACCGTGTGTAGACTTTGCCCTGTTTGCCTATAAAATGAAGATACTAGGAGTTTTTTTATACCAGAGGATTAATAAGAAACAATTACTTATTATTAAAAGTATTCCATAAATCCAGCTCCTTTTAAAGGACACACTGACTCCACCAGAGCTGGGTCTGCACTCTGTGGGCAAACACTGCACCCTTTCACTGGACCTCCATCAGGACAAGCGTCTTTTGTGGCTGCTGCTCTCTCAGCATAACAGTGAGTCTATCTGTTGAGTTTATGCCTGTGCCTGGAGGAAAATGAGGCAGATCATTACAAGGCACTTGCACACCAAAATATCTACCAGGGTAGCTATTTCAGGGTTTATTTTTTACCTCACAGCGTCTGTGGATCAGTCCTGTGCTGGCAGCTTTCATCCAAGGATCTCTTAGAAAACACTTGGGAACCATAAGTCTCATGATGCTATTTGCAGGCCTAGAAATGCTGCTTATCTTCTCTGATCAGCACAATTCCTTGCATGAATTCCAGCCCGGTATCCAAGGCAATCTCATTATTTGCTGTACATGCTCAATCTGCTTGCTAATTTCTTCTTCCTTGTCACAAGGGAGGAACCTTCCTGTGCTCCACAGGCATGCCTGTACTGGGGAGATTAAGGAAAGCATAAAGAATGTCACCCACTTGCAGCGGTGGCAGCCTGAATGAGGAGCACAGTTTAGAGACAGATGTTCCTTCCAATTGAATTGTCTGCATTGCTGATTCTGGAGAGTTCAGTGCTCTTGAAGAGCGTGACATGGGGAATGTTGTGAAGCAGAAGGCTGGCTGCATCCAGGAGCTGGCACGCTGCAAGCAGCCGCTCTGTGCAGTCTGCCCTGGCTGCAGCATTAATCTGCCTTGGCCTCCAGCACGGCTGGCTGACTCTGTCCTGGAATTAATTCGGCTAATGTACCACACGATGGAAAGCCACGTTTGCAATCTCTTTGCTAGGCAAGATTGGACAGAGATTGATAGCGCTGTCTATCCCTGGATAAGTGAGCTGGTAGCAGAGCTCCAGGGAAGGGATACCCACTGAGAGTGTGGCTCCTGCTCTCCAGGGGTGAGAGATGATACATTTAACACCTTCTGGCTTTGTAGCTGTTAGCATGGGTCAGGGGGAGCCAGAGCAGAGAAGGAATCGAAGGAATCGATGGGGCATGGGGAGCCTGAGCAGAGAAGGAACTGCCTTTTGAGTCAAGCACTGGTTCTATAGCCAGTGTGCAAATGGGATGTGTAGAAGGTTTTTTCTGAGGGCAACTTCCAAATAGCAGGCTCAAAATAACTTGGTTTAATGAAGGGGATGATCTCCAGCACAGGAAGCCTATTTGCAGTCGTGGTTTCAAGCTGGTAGCTACAGGCTGATGTGTGACCACTAAGTATTCCAAATTAGCTAACAAACAGCTGTTCTGTTCAATTTGCTTTTGGTCGTAACCAGCCTCAGTCTGAATTAAACAAGAGCCCAGTGATGAAAAGAACTGATTTGACCCAGTACAGCTCCCTGGATGGAGACTGGGAACAAGGGCAATGCTTCACTAGTGCCCCATCCCCAAACCCTATGTGCACCTGGGCCTTTGGAGCACCCCTCTTTTGGGGAATAAGAAAGGAGGGAGATTGGAAGCACCCAGGAGGTAGCAAGAGGCCAAGTGGTACAGTAGTGCTGGGAGTCAAGGCAGCACCAACCGAGCAAAGTCAAGGCCCCCCATGAGAAACAGAGGACAGATCTGCCCAGCGAGTTCCCCCAAAGATGACATCCAGCTTGGGAAGCAGAAGAGAGTGTGGGACAGGCAGGAAGACATGGGAGGGAGGTCACTGTGCATCCACATTGTACCTCAATCAGCAGGAAAGGATTTTTTACCCCTTTACCACCACTCTGTGAGACACAAGCTCCACAGTGGGTGAACAGCTGCCTTTGCTGCCCCACCACTGCTCTGGCCACATCCAGCACTGGCACGTTCGGCAAGAGACGGAGAATGGGAGGTGGAAAAACCCCATTAGTTCATGGATGTAAGTCACATCAACACAGCGCTGCTCAAAGTGCTCCAGAAGGAGGTTTTACATGTAGGCAAGCTAACTGCTGAAAATAACCCTGAACCCAGCCTGGCTGCCACGCTGCGCCATGGGAACAATGTTGTGCATATGATCAGATTCAGCAGGACACAAGCAGCCTACGGGTCTTTTTACATTTGGCTTGAAAAAGCTAAAAATAGCACCCCAAATCGTATTCCTTTTCTGTATTGCCATCTCCTCTGCCTGTTCCTATTCACTGGCACTTTTACATGCAAAGCAGGATTTGGGATCGGAGGCCTGGCAATTAGACTCCAACCTGGCAGCTGCAAGTGGAACAGCTGGAGGTGTTATTTTTATGGGATATTAATTGACTCCACGAAAAACCCTGAGCCCAGCAAACAGAGAGCGCCAGGGAGCCACAGTGCACAGCCACATGACAGGGGCTTAGCGACAGAAAGAGATAAAATAAAGGAGAGAGCCCAGTCTTCTAAAGCCGATTAGTTATAGCAATTTCTCCAAAGCTAAATATAGGAAATAGAAAGAATCCTCCCCCATCTTCATCTCCGTTGGCGGAGATGAGAAAGCACAAGGAAGGAGATAGAAAGAAATTTCATTTTTCACTTAACCCCCTCTTGGGTTGCAGAGAGAAACTGCTGCTGTAGTGATGCTCCCAGCGCTTAAACCCAGATTCCCCTGGCAGCTAACTCTTTCCTGGCACTACCAAGTGCAGCTGCAGTTGCTCCAGCCACAAAGCCTCTGGGCAGTATCACTGTGCTGGGTAAGGTCCCAGTGCCAGGGGATGGCTGGACCAGAGTGGTCCCCAGCACCTCTCTGCTAGGCACAGAGGGGTGAGCTGGCAGAGGGCAGAGCCCCCCCCCCCCTTACCCAGACACTGCATCTTTTCCAAGGGGCTCAACCACCCACAACACCCCAAAACAAAGGAGGAGAGAGTCAGAACTCCTGCCTCCAGTTCTCCTTCCTCCCTGCAGCTAAAGACAGACAAGGCTTGGGGGCAGACAAAGCCACCAGTGGCCAGAGCAAGAAAAAGCTCAGGGTGCTGGTGACAGCAGGAAATGGACCCACACCATTGCCTCAGCAAAACCTCCTGCCCATCTCCTTAGACCTCAGGCAAATAAATCACAGGCAGCTCCAGCAGAGATGCTGAGAAGCTGGGAAACCAGCAGAGCTTTTCAGATTTATGGGAAATTAATTTAGCCCCTGTCTGGATGCTGACAGCCCATAGTGCTGGCCCAGGGGTGGCCTCTGTTCATTCCCTAGGCTTAACTTCTGGAAATAAATCAGCAGCCTACAGCAGAAGTGAAGCTCAGCCTGTATCCATGCATCGAGGTGTCACTTGTGCTGGTAGCCATAGCACAGGAGGAGCAGCAGAAAGGCTGCTGCTGCTTTGAATGAGCCTTGCCAATATCTTGCCAAAACTCAGCCCAAGAAGCCCCTTCCATGGCACCCCTTGTCAGCAGACAGGACAGCTCTGTGTTCCACAGCTCCAGCATGGGAATTTCTTCCAAAACACGTGGGTTTTCCTGCTGTTATGTGGCCTGTTCCTAGGAAGGTCCCCACAGGGGGACCATCAGCTTCATGCAGAGAAAAAGGTGCCAGGGGGACAGGGAAAGCCCCAGGAGAGGGTTCCCATGGGAAAGGCAGGGCTGGGTACACAGCTACAGTGACACACCACCTTTCCCCTCACCCGTTAATTCAGCCACACCAGGCAGTTGTTCCATGTCTGATGACTGTAGCTGCAGTTTTGCATATGTCTCATGTCAGCTGCAGGGTCCTCCTATGATATCTTTAACCAGGGCAGGAGGCCTGCAAACATGCTGCCATGGGGAGGAATTCAGCATCTGCTGTGTGGCCCTGTTCACTCTTGGGAAGATGCATGTTGCTCGTGCATCCACAGGTCTGGCAGCACCACATCTCCCCAGGCTTTTTTCCCTAGTAAATGTCAGTATATGCCATCTGTGCTACCATCACACCTCTCCATAAGATCCAGAGTTGTGGATAGACAATGCTTTGGGGACAGAAGGGAAGGAAGCTTCTTCGAGAGGGTATCAGAACCGCAGGTGACCTTGGGGGAGAACAAGCTCCTGGCCTTCTGAAAGTCTTTGGCCTCCACAGAGTGACAATTTCCTTCCCAGCTGCTCTATCCCATACAGCCAGTGGGACGACTCTGTGCAGCTCATGATGCGACGTGATTAGCAATCAGAGGATGCATTTGCACCAGGAAAAGGAAAAAGAGGAAAAGAAGAGCAAGGCAAGAAAACAAGCCACGTTTGGGGATAGAAGCAGGCAGCAGTGAGCTCTTTAAAAACCTGCTGAGGAAAGCACTTGCACAGCACATGGTTTGGGCAGATCAATGAAGCTGCAAAGTGGCCTGCTCCTGGCAGGCACACAAATCCACTTTCTAATGAAATTTACAGCAAGCAGAATCTAGGTCACTACTCGGAAGCATTCAGTTTATTCCAGGCAGCTTTTTAAATATTGAAGAAATAGCTGTCAAATGAAGCCTGCTCAGCCCTGGCTGAAAGGTCCAGCTTGGAGCTGCAGCAGGTTTCTTAGCTACAGCTTAAAGAAATACCTGGTTTTAAGCTATCTTTGATTGCCCCTCCCTTCACCATCACAGCACAGTGATTGAAATCAACTCCTGCCATGGGGAGAATGAAGGGCCCAAGTGATGCTCAGGCTGCAGCCTCATCCCTTCCCATGGCTAGGGCAGTGAGACCCCCCAGCTGTCCCTTCAGCAGGAAATTCAGGACTATCTGCTGCGGAAGGAAAACCAATATTACAGCAAGACCTAAAACCAGCTCTCAGGGAAGCAGCTGAAGGCAGCCTCTTAACACAGGTGAACCTTCAGCAAAGGCTGGGCGCTGCTGAGTTGAAGGACCAATGATCATGAGCACTATTACCAGAGATCATGCTTTAAGAGAGCTGCTGAAGCCTCTCTAACAGTTGGTGAAGGAGGAAAGGTGGGGAGCAGGCAGCTCTCCAGCTGTTTACCTTGCAGAAGCAGCCACAGCCCCACGCTCTCAGTTCCTGTACAAAGCAGAGCAGGAACACAGACATTTCCTCTTCCAACAATGCAAAGTCCAACACTTTGCATAACACGCTGGCAGCATTAACCAATCTCTGCCCCAGCTCAAGGTCCAGCCTGCCAGGCACAGACCTCAAAGCATTTCCAGCCCAAAGATGATGTGAGAGCAAAGGAGGGGAGACAAGGAGGTGGTCTCAAAGCACAGCTGGGGTTGTGGCTGCATAGCGCTGAGTCCTGGCTGGCTCTTGAGGACTGACCTAAAGGAGAAACAACGTGGCCTCACACCTGCAGGGGCTGAGGGCTCAGTGAGAAGCCACCTCCACAGCAAGGCTCTTGCTGGGATGTACTGGGGAGGTCAAAACAGTTTTCCCCTTTGCTCACAGACTCGTCCTGCCTTGGCATCTCCCCTGCCCGCACGGGACTGGCTCCCCTTCTGTGAGGTCTTGGCTTTCCCCTCCCAGCCCAGCCTCAGTACTCAGGGTTTGTCCTGTCTGCATCGAGGTAAAACATGGGTGCATATGCAAACACCTCCGCCTCCTTCCTCGTTGTTTTTCACTTGCTCACATAAACATCCATTTCATGCTCAGCTGATGCAGGATTTGCTTGGCTGCATTACAACCCTGGCTGCTGCTCTGCTGCTGGCTTTGCACCAGGATCTGGCACCGGACATGACAGTCGGTCTCTGACCTGCCTTCCATCATCCCTCCTGGGCTTGGCTGAGCACAGGATGCTTGTGCTGGGCACCAGTGTAGAACCACTCGCTACAGCTCGGCTGTGACCCTGGCTCTGCTCAGCCCTCGGGCTGCCGGCAGTGTGTGTGTGTTTGCCCTTGAGTTAACTCACACGGTGCCCATTCAGCCAGGTCACAGTTTGCAACAACACCCTTGGATGGAGAACCCCACAGGAAGACTCAGGGCGCTGGGATTTGAGTCCGTCCCATGCTCAGGGGAATGGCACTTTCATTCACTCTCTGATCTCAGACACCCGCAAGGTTTCATGCTCCGCACCCGTCTCTGCTGCAGGAGCCACTAGGTCCTTTTCCCCCTCAGTCCCAAGGGGCTGCCCTCTTGCTTAGGGAACAGGGCACACACTTTAAATCAAGAACATTGTGCACAGACCAGTTAAAAACAAACAAGCCAGGGGAGAACACAAAACAGATCCCAGCACAACCAAGGGAGCTCCACAGAGCTGAGGGGTTTACTGCCACATCTCTTTTATGACCTCTTGGCCAGTCCGAGGTTTTCCATTCCACAGGAAATTCCAATGCTAAAAATCTCAAATCAGGCCAAATTCAGAGGGTTTGGGGATGGGGTTTTTTATGCAGAAACTTTAAAGGAGGAAGCTGGAATTCTAGAGCACTGAATTCAGAATCAAGGACTGTAGGAAGGAACATTCACAGCATCATCATGCCCCAACCTTCTTGTACCCAGGCAGTATCTTCCAGCCTGGGGACTCACAGGAGGCAGCCAGACTGGAGCTCTGTGACCACGATTCATTTCTTTGGAGGAGAATCCTCATCTCATTAATAAAAACATCCCCCCTCCCCTTAAACCCCGCCTGGAAGAGAGAATAATTGTTCAGCCTGGAGAGTGAGTTTGATGTGGAAAATGAGGGGAGGAGGCTGGCTCTGGTTTGCCCTCCATGTCTTCTGCTGGCTGCTGAGGAGAGAATGGTTCACCCCTAATTCAAACTGGGCCTCTGGATCTGAAGACATTTCCATGACAGCATTTGGATGGCACAGAGGACCTGCAGTGCCTGCTCCAGCCAAGCAAAAGCCATCAGCCCTGCACTCAGTTTTGCCCAGAGAAGCCCAACAGCCTGCACCAGTTTCTATTAAACTGATTTTCCTCCTTTTCCACTTAGCAGATCCTGATTAGTCTGAAAAGATGATGAATGTGGCTGCCCTGGCCCAGCAGGTTATACAGACTTTATCAAGCACAAACCTTATCAGACTGTGCTGGCGGGTGGCAGAGCTGTGTGTGGCACTATCCATTAACACTGGTGTCTGCAAGCACAGCAGAGAGGGCATTTGCTGCTTTACTGCACCTGCAACCAAGGCTTCCCAGTGGAAAGGCTTTTTCTTTAATTTTCCTTTTATCCTGTTATGGAAGAAATGAAGTTATTATAGAGAATTAGCAGCCTGGTCCAGGAGCCCTGACCTGAAGCTTTGCTTCTCTCGAAAGACATTAAGCATTCAAATAGGCTGAAAAGTCAAGTCATTCCCCATGGATGCTACCATGCCATGGCTGACTCTCACATATGGCAGTGGTATCACAACCCTGACATGGGTTGGAAGACTTCCCTGCCAGGAGAAGGAATCAGCTGCATGCCAGAAAGGACAGCATTTCCCACATCCCAAGTGCCCTGATCCTGCATTCAGTGCACATAAACCCCTTTCTATGACAAAGCTGCATCGCTGCTGCCCTGGGGAGCAATTCTGGCAGAGCTCAGAGCTGATCTCACCTTCAGCACTGAGATCTCCAGACCCTTGAGTCCCGCAGGGTTTTCCCTTGCAGAAAGAACTATTAAGAAGTCATTAAAAAGCCCACTTGTGTGACTCGAAGCAGGTGATTGCAAGCAGTGTCTGTGCTCAGTGCCCTGGGTTTCTCTTGCAGGATGGATCCCAATCTCCCCACAAAAACACAATGGGCAGAACTTTTCCCCAAAAGCCATGGATGTGCTGAGCATGAGCTCACCAGTCAGCAATGGAGGAACTGAGAAAGCTGTGCAGCAGGCTAGGACAAGCAGAGCCTGGAGCTCCCCGACCCACAGAGCTGATGGAAGGGCTTGATGCTGCCAAAAGGCAGAGATCCGGCTCACCCAGCACCAGCCAGGACCTTCAGTGGTCCTTAATCCTTAGCTCCTTAATCCAGCAACCATCCATTGCTTTTATGCCAGGTGAGTGGGCTGCATCAGCTCTCTGTGAGAACAGCCAGCCTGGGCTGGGCATGGTAAGTGCCGCAGCTCCCTTGTGCCGGAGCAGCTCCTGTTCCCATATCCTGGAGCAGGCAGAGGAACCGTGTTAGGGCACAGGGTAAAATGAGCAGAAAAATCCCATGTGCTGGGAAACAGGGACACAAGAGCACAAGGGAAGAGCAGATGGGAGCTGAGCTGCCTGGGGCTGGAAGAACAGAACTGGTGCTGCAGCAGCGCAGTCCACTCAGCCATGCAAAGAATTAGAGCTGCTCCCATCCGTTTGGAGGCTGACAGAGCTGGAGAGACCCTGTGGCTACACGTGGCTCTGGTGTGGGGAGGGAAAGGCAACTGTGCTGCTCCAGGGCAGGGTCACACAGGTCTTGAAGGGCCACCAAGGCTGTGACCTGCCAAAGAGCAACCTTCCCTCAGCAAGCAAAGCCTTCCTCCAACAAAGCATGCTTCCTCTCAGCCCGCAGGGAGCGGGTCCAAGCAGATAACTGCTTGCCCCGGGGACTCGTGTACTCCCAAGATGAGCTATTCTTACCATGCAGGAAGGAACGGCTCCGGTACAAACCAGTGCATGGCTCGACCTTATCGCAGGGCACAGGGTGCAAGTGATGGACAAGGCTCCTCCAATTACTCCTGCTTGGAGAGGTTGCAGAGCCACAGTGGTGGCCAAAGCATTTGGAGCACAACCTCCCCTGCAGCTGGGGAGGAAAATTAATGGTGTGTGCTTGGAGAGCTGGGGCAATACATTGGTTCAGGGCCAGATCATATCTGGGTGCAGCTTACGCATGGACACCCACCAGCACCCTCAGCACCTCTCCTTGGTCCCTGTGCAGCACATGCAGGGCTCGCAGCTGCTCTCACATTGCCCAATACCAATCTGATGGGGATGTGAGACCTGGCACTGCCAGAAAAGACAAGCTGTTTGTCATTGCCCACCTTCACATAGGCAAGAGACAGCAGTGAGGGAAAGGGGGACAAGCACCTTGTTGACCACAGGGTTTAAAACCGTTTCTCCTCAGGGAGAGCCTCAAGGTAAACACAGCGGGGATTAATTTTGCCCAGTTAGTGAGCAAACCAAGTAAAACAGCACAGGCTCCAAAGCATCATTCAGTACCAACACTGCCTAGGGTGTTAACCTCCTCTGGCTTGGCAGGAAATTCCCTATTGCTATTTAAGAGGCTCACAGCAGCTTCCTGTTGTAGGAAAACCAAATGGGCGACTGAGAAGCAAACTTGGGCACGCAGATCTTGCTAAGACTGCAAAAGGCTCTGGAATAAGCAAGAGGGGGCAGGGGATGCATCATGCTGCTCCAGACAGGCACAAGCCACTTTCACAATGCAATCTGGGTCACTCCAGCTGATAAACAAGAACCTTAAGCATGATTTGCAAGTTACACAGCCCCAAATATCCAGCTGACCCACTTGTAAGTGCATTGTGCTTTCCTCAAATGAAGGTTCTTTACAATCTCTAATCCACTTTGCATATGGGTTAAGCAGAAACCTCAGTACATCAAGCTGATGGAGGCTGGGTCCTGCCTGTACCTGTCAGCCTGAGGAGGCTTTTACTGTAACAGTGCTTCTCGTGCAAGTAATGACTTCCGCTATGGACTGTTTTCACAGCAAGACCCCAGGAGAGGCACCAGGATGGGCTGGGGACCACAATGGCAATCATGTGCATATGACTGTATCCAGACACAATATCCCCCAGGAGAAGGTTTGGAAAAGCTCATTTATCTTAAAGGCAAACAGAGACCTGCTCCTTGCTGACCCATCCTGAACTAAAGCCTCCTGAGAGAACATTATTATTTCTGCAGAAGCCACAAGGTCAAAAAGATGTAGCATTTCCTTGGAAACAAAGCAAAGGCATTAAAGGCATTGCAGGAGCATCCTTCCCACTGGAACCCCCTCACCTCCTCCCCTTCAGTCCCACCCCATTTCAGCTGCCTCCCCATCACTCTCCAGCCAGTCTCCACCATGACACCCCTCAGTAACAGACACCATCCTTCAGGCAAGAACCGCTCCCCTCTTGGATGTAAAGACCGAGCTTCAGAATGCCCACCACATGGTACCAGCAGCCCACGAGCAGCCTACGTTCCTCCACATCTCAAGCTGCAGCAATCCCATACTCACAGAGTTGCCTCTCTCTCCTTTGGGTTCCTCTTCTCTAGCACTGTGAGTGCTGCAGCAAAGCCAGCACTGCTGGGATTTATTCTGCTCAGGAATTCATTCTTAATGGGACACTCGAGGCAAAATTTAGCAAGGAAGAAGTCCTGTACTTGGCCAAGGAGGCAGCATGGGCTGAGCAGCTGCTGCTGTGCTTCTAAGAGGGCTAAGCACAGGGAACACACACACGCAGCAAGCAGCATGAGTTCACCACATTTCACACCGCACTGGCCTCAGGCTCAGCCTAAGAGAGCTGTAAATGGAGTGGAAACTCCCTCTACCTGAGAAGGAACTTTTTACAGTGCAAGTGAGAAACTACTGCTTACTGTTAGCAAGGGTACATTTTACTATGCAGGTAGAGGGAAAGGAAACTTTGCACGTGCAAGTGAACCCTCCAAGCAACCTCTTCCAGGTATCCTGATGGAGGCGGGTACTAACTATATCAAACCTGCAGCAGAGCTGCCTCCCTTGGCATGCACACACAGAGCAATTCCTGGCTGCACACAGGGCAAGATGATGGTTGTGTAATGCATAAGCTGGGCTGCTGACAAGGCACAGAGCAGGATCTTCAGCAGGAACCTAATCCCACCACAGCCTCGCATCCCTGCACATTTTCCCGTTTCAATGTAGGTAAACCATTCCATGGAGCTCCACACCCTCTAGTGGGCATTCGGGCTTGGTACACTGAGGAGAAGCTCTCGAACCCAGCACTGCTGAACTCAGATGAGTGAATTGCCCCTCCAGGTCCCCAGAGCACTTCCAGCCAGCACTGAACACCCTCAGCGTGTCGTCCCGAGGTGCAAATCACAAGTGGCAGTGCAATAGCTTTACACACCCACTTGCCTGGATTCACACTTGCAGCACACTGAAAATGTTTCTGCTTTGTTCACACACAATAGCAAGTATTAAATGTCAAGAAGTCAACTTTGAGAACTGGATTTTATTCATGCTTACCATCTAGCTAAGCAAAATTACTTTCTATTACCTAAAAAGACCATACAGCTGTAACCAGACTGCACGAGCAGCACTCTCACCATCCTGCAGAAGGGATCTTCTGGTCCAACCACCTGAAAAGAAGCAATCAGAGTGTTCAGACACAGCAAACACACTGCAGGGAAGCTGAGCATGGGTACCAGAGGTGCTCAGTGTTGACGCAAGGGAGTCGGATCCCATCAGGCTGTCACAAACAGCTCATAGCCCAGGGCCCTCCTGCAAGCGGTCACGTTAATGGAAATGAGAAAGTGTGTTAGTTTGAAAGTTAGTTGACAGGAAAATCCTCAGTCAAATAGCTTTGTTTTAAAAATTAAGATTCTTCAAGGTGGTAAGATACTTACTCCCTACTTTTCCCTCCTGTATCAGAAACCTGAAACGTTTTAAATATAGTAACAGTCACAAATTTTCCATTTAAAGAATAAATACAGCTCATTG
>JBCJKH010048258.1:0-11413 GCA_039877255.1 Loriculus beryllinus | reverse complement strand
AGGAGAAAACCCCCCCCCCCCCCCCTCCCCCCACGGCTGACTGCTTTGCACAGAGGGAAAAAGCAAATAATGCCTTTAGGGCACCGTGCAGATGGGCACCTCATCCAGCCTGCATGAAGTCTGATGGGGAGCCTCAACCCCTGTTTTCTTCATGGGAATTATGGGAACTGAGCTCCATCTACCCCTCACTTTGATTTCCAGAGTTGCTGCAGTGTGTGCCAGTGCAGGAGGCTTTGCTCCCCCTGCTTCACAGGGGCTATTTTTATCAGACAAGCAGCAGTTTCCATTTGGGGTAAGCAAAGATTTGGGCAATGCTGTGTGCTTTTCCCAGCCTTGCCTCTGTCACTCAGGCAGGACCATCACATTTTACCTTGCGTCTGCCAAGGCAAAGGCAGAAGAAAAATGTATTTGCACTCCTGATCCAACACTGCCCCAGCCATGGAAACAAATCTAATTTGCAATCTCATTGACAAGTACAGAAAAAGAATCAATGGCAAGAAGCTGAAGAGAAACACATTCAGGCCAGAAACTGCAGATTGTTAATGAAATGACCATGGAGACACACTGCCGAGAGATGTAAAAGTCTTCTCCATTTCCTATGCTGTGGCTAGCAGCAGTCATTCATGCTTGCAGCTTTCAAGCCTGTACTATGAAGAAGACAGAGGCTACAATAGCTCTTTTATTAGGTGATGGCAGTACCCAGCCATGTGAAACTCTTCAGACATCAAGTGACTGAGAAGCTGGCACAGCCTGAGGGCATTGCCCAGATCAGCATTTCCACACAGCTTTCAACTGGAGTTTTGCATTGAGGTTTTAGAGGTTTACAAACAAAGCAGGTTTGCAGCTCAGTCAGCCCTTGTTCTTCTGGCTCACAAAAGGCTCAATACACAGCAATAAAGATTAACCCAAGACAGACACCATCTGCCCCTTCTGCAGGGGCCATGCTCAGGGAAACCTCAGGACAAATTCCACACACAATCCGTGACAATCCATTTGCAGCTCCTGCTCAGCAGTGTGAGAACAACAGGGCCTGAGACTCCTTTTCAGGGAGCTGGGCAGCAACAAAGGATACAGACACTGCTTAAAGGAGGATGTACTTGTGAGAACATAGGCCTAGAGACAGAAAAAGTGCTATGGGAACCAGGCAATAGCATCAGTCACGTAACTGAGTCACCCTGTCTGACACCTGCTAACTGAACCCTGTGCTTTTCTGCTGGCCAGACTCGACACTGATCCGTGCCCAAGACTTCCTCACAGGCAGTCACCAAACAGCCAGGGGCAGCTCCTGAAGGAATGCCAGAACCTCCCTGTCCTTGCAAACCACATCTCCCTGCACTCAGGATCAGAGCAAAGACAGGGCTGAGCAAATGACAGCTGGGAAAAGATCAGCATGGGCACCAATTGGCTCTTTCCCTGAAATGGGACATTAATAGATGCCACCCATACAGCCCGGCATTCCAGCATGTTTGGCCCCACATTCCAGCACCCAGCATTCCTGGCTAACATGGACTGCTCTGCACAAAAATGCTGCTCTGCTCTGGATGACACCAGGGCTGAGCAGCAGAGGCAGCTGCCTGCATGGAGCTGGCTCTCCCCTTGTTTCCAGCTGCTGACTTACACCAAGAGATGCTAAAAATACATTAAACCTTTTTCCTGATAATCCTTTGCTGTGTGAACAGCCAGGAATGCACAATCTGATGGTGACAGCAAAGAGTGATTTTGCTGCAATAAGAGGAAAGTAATGGAGGTGAAGACAGAACGTGTGTGAAGAAGCAGACAGAAACCTATTGCAATAGGTATGATGTAAAGATAAAACATGACCAAAGGAAGCAAGGATGGAGGGGCGGCATTTTAAACAACACAGGGGAGAGTGATGACTTTGTAACCTGTAAAGCCTGTGAAATATGGATTTTCTCTCGGCTGAGCTGCAATCACAAACCAGGGGCTAAAATGCAGGTTCCAGAGGAGGTGTAGCCAAGGCTGCGTCAGGGCTAAGCCATAACATGCAGTCACTGCCACTTCGCTTTCTGCAGTCTCAGGTGGATATTCTTTAATACCTCTGATATCAGCACCCAGCATCCCTCCTCCTTTCTGAATACTGCCTCAAGATGAATTTACAGCTAAGCCATGCACACAACACTGTCATCTTCTGAGTCAGGAAGAATGTTTCCCCCTCCTCTGCAACTTGCAGTAGCTGCCTCCTCCCATGATATGCCTGCTGCACTCACCCATTCATGTGTCCTCTGCTGCTGGGCTGTTCTCTCTGCCTGGTCTGAGACACTTCCTTTGGCATCTCAGCAATGACACAGGCCATTTGAACATGACCTGGCTCTCTGCTCTGCTCATTTCCCTGTTCTAATGTTTTGTGGCCACCTCCTGCCTCAGACAGTGTCAAAGTCCACCACAGTTCTGCTTCCTGGTTCTCCTCTGTGGAGATGTCACCTCTCATCCAGGACACAGGGCAAGAGAACAACCAAAGCCCACCCCATGGACCCACAGGCCCCACTTACAGTGCGATTGACTCTCTGTAGGCCAGTGTTGGGCAAAGCAGCCAGGGTCCGGTAGTCCAGCCTCAAAGGTTCACTGGTGATGTTCTGCAGAGGGTGGAGCACAAAAACACAACCACCAGGAAGAGATCAGGCCTGAAGTTAACTACATCAGCCAGAAAGAGCAATTAAAAGGAAACTACCCTTAGTAACAACCAAGACCTTGTCTCCAAACTCTGCAGGGAGTTCCCATTGCCTGGAAATAAACCTGTAATTGTTCCAAACACAACCATGAGCACTCAGGACAGGGGCCAGGCTTGAGAAATCCTGCAGAGAACATGATGCCCTGGCCCTTGGTCACCCACCAGTGCACAGATTCCCCCATTCCTCCTGCCTCACATGTACATGTCCATTCCTCACAGGGAAGAGGAGAATGTGGCATATGTACATGTCTTCTCTGAACAGCCAGAAAGGCTCCCAGCCTGGGTCTGGAGGCACATGAGACTGCAAATCTACAGTTCCTCTAATGTATCTTTTCTCAGCCTTAATTCACACTTCATGTGTAATTTCATTGAATTTTGTTTCCCATTTGCCTTTCTACTTCAAACTATTGCTTTTCACCATTTCTTCCTGAACCCCATTACAGATTTCCTCATTTCTGCTATCTTCCCTTATACCCCAAAGTCAAGTCTGTTGGGGGGATGCAGGGAATGGAGAACAGAAGTTATGTGGAACAATCACTTTTAGAGATTTCCATGGCCTTCAAGGCCAGCTGTGTGCCTTTTCTGTGACTCTCCAACCCTCCCACCGTGCTCCTCACCTCTGCCTCCTCCTCAAGCTGCTGGGTGGCTGCCTCCCGCTCCCTACGCATCCATTCCTTCCATGAGACAGGGCAGAGTCAGAGCAGTATCCAAGCAGCACAGGCAAAGAAAGACGGAAAGAGGTCATCAACATGCTAGGCAAGAGCTCCAGAGGGGGGACAGAGGAGCATGAGCAGTGCTGGGACAGGGAAAGGATGAGCAGAAACCCAGCACCTACGTTGGGCCTGGGGAAACAGGAGCTGGAATTCTGCAGGAGTTATCACCAGTAAAACAGATGTGAACAGATACCCCATACAACACCAGCCAGGATGTCACCAGCTGAAGGCTAGAGAGCAGATGTCTCCAAGATCCTCAGCAGGGTCACTCCTGGGAACAGTGAAGGGAGCTAAAGGCCCTCCCCTGCCAAGCACAAGCTACAGCATCACTGAGGGAAGGAAGAAGGTTGCTTATTGCTAGAAGAGACATCCTGACAAGAGCACAGACTGGAGAGGCTGGAAGGAAATGAGAAAACAGCTCTACAGAGCACAGGCCTAGATGTCACTAAGGAAAAAGACCTAAAAAAATCACATGCTTGTTAACAGCATCACAGCCAAAAGACTCTATGTAGAGACAGGAACTGTCTAAGCATAAAGCTGGTCAGCTCTCAGCCACCAGCAGAGCACAGGAGTGACCAGGGACTAAACCCACAAGCCCCAGCTATGGGCTTGCTTCCAAGCTGCAAGAGGAAGGTCATAACATTACTTGTCTTGAAGAATAATTTCTGTGCATTTATACTTCTGTGCCTGTTTGCCCAGCTTCCGTGCTTCTGGGCAAGGGCTGTGGACAAAAGCAGCATCATTCTGCTGTTCTATGGCTTATTGCAGCCCTCCTGACTGCTGCAACTCCATGTCCAGAAGTCTCCGGGCTGGAGGGAAGGGAGGTGGGGTAGCTGAGAAAGAGAGGAGCTAACTAAAAATTCTGATAGGGCCCTTCTCTTCAAAAGCATCTCAGCTTTGCCAAAACCGGTGTCCCACGTCACACCCTAATCTCCAGACAGTAATGAGCAACAGGAGAAGACATTAATGCTCTGGAAGATCACAAGAGCCAAAGGGATATTTAGGGATATTTAAGCTAAAGTCTACTCCAAATCTGGTTATGCTTATTTTGGCCAAGTGTTATTTTTGGCCAAGTGTTCATGCTGACAGTAATCTTGTATGTGTGATCCTCCCCTGAGGTCTTAGGCAGAAGAGAGACAAGAGCATGAGCCAGCCTAGATGGAGCTGTGGAATGTTCAAAGTTCAGCTCTGAGTTCATCATCTGGGGAAGCTCTGGATTAAGACTAGAAAAATAACTACAGATATAGAGCTGGGATAGAGAAGTGCACTGTGGAGAGTCCAAGTTACTGGTATTTCTATTAGAAACTGAATTATCAAAGAACTGAACTTGAACTTGAGAGATGGATGCAGTGAGTGCAACAGCAGTGTCTGAAAACCTCTACAGACAAGTGTAGCAAAGCCAAGGTTCTTCCTATTTCTTTAGTTCCCAACCTCATTGCAAGGAGACACGTTTGATCTCTGTCACTCTTGTTCAAGACTGAACATGAAATGCTGAAGTATTAGAGAAAAGGCACAGAAATGGTGACAGAAGTAAGTTTACTGAGCATCTGGCACTGAGGTGGGAACTTCCTCCACTATTACAATGGCAACCATACAGTGCTGGCTCCATCATTGCTATAAATTTAATCATCAAATCCAGTAACAGAGATAGAATCCTGGTTTCAAGGCCATGCTAAAAGGCAGCAGCAGAAAAATATCTTTGCTCTTGTGTCTCTGACCATAGATCCTGAGATGTCAGAGGAGCCTGAAACATCTGGTGCCACCTCCTCCTTGTACCCCAATGGAAGGGGCAGCAGAAAATGTGAAGTCTTTTCAAGTTACAAATGATTCTGGAGCACAAATGATTCTGGAGGGGGTCTTGGCCTCTGCCGATCACCACCTACAGACATACTGCAGAGGCTGGACATACTACACTCATTACATTAAACCCTGCTGTAGTGGAAGAAAAGGCAGGGTATGGAAATGCAGACTTCAGAGCTCCTTAAGTAGGTGTCACTGCGATCTCAGAATCTTAAATTTAAGTGAAAAGCAGAATCTTACAGTCTTTCAAAAGGAGAACAGCCCAGAAGGATGAAGCACAGTGACTGGGTGTTGCTCAGCCTCCAGGAAGAATATGGGCTATTTGTTAGAAGAGGCCCACCAGTGTTTTTGAAACATTGCTGACTATGGCTGAATGGCTTGTCATTGCCGAGCTAACTTCTTTTACATTAACCCTTGCAATAAAATGTCAAGTGCCAAGTTTTCTATCAAAAGATATCATAGTAACATGAGCACTTTTGAAATGAGATATGGCCAAGGCCGTATCACCAATAGGGAAGGTTTTTCTGGTTTGGTTTTTGACAAAGTCTCTGAGGTATTTTTATCTCAGCATAAACTTTGGAAGAACCTTTATCTACCTAAAATTGAACCCATTCAGCCTGCTCAGACAGACATTTTGAGCCAGACTTGCTCTTGCTTCATCCACTGGTGTTAGAAATGCTAGTAACGACACACCGTACCTGAAGGCTCCTGGAGAGTGTTCAAACCCAAATGCTGCCAACCTAAACCTGGTAGGAAAACCCTTTGCTGTAACAGTAACACTACAAAATGAGGCTTTCTGAAACCACAACAAACCACTGGAAGGAACCAGACATTTCATAGAAAAAACCCAAACCTGATATAAACTGGCTCTGCTATGAGCTGAACCAAGTGACCTGTGATGGCTCCTTCCTACCCAAATGATTTACAGAATCCAGAATAGTGTGAGGTGTCCCTGCCTATGGCAGGGGGGTTGGAACTAGATGATCTTAAGGTCCTTCCCAACCCTAACTATTCTATGATTCTGTGATTCTATGAATAATTTGGCTGGGAAGGGACCTTTAAAGGTCATCTAATCCAACCTCCCCTGCAATTAGAGAGACATCTTCAACTACATGCTGGAGAGGGACTCTTCATCAGGGACTGTGCAACAGAACAAGAGATGATGGGTTCAAACTGAAACAGGAAGTTCAGGTTAGATATTAGGCAGAAGTTCTTTCCTGTGAGGGTGCTGAGGCTTGCGCAGGGTGCCCAGAGAAGCTGTGGCTGCCCCATCCCTGGCAGTGTTCAAGGCCAGGCTGGACACAGGGGCTTGAAGCAGCTTGCTCTAGTGGCAG
This sequence comes from Loriculus beryllinus, assembly GCA_039877255.1. Classification (NCBI taxonomy): domain Eukaryota; kingdom Metazoa; phylum Chordata; class Aves; order Psittaciformes; family Psittacidae; genus Loriculus; species Loriculus beryllinus. Next base: position 4,877 of record JBCJKH010048258.1, on the reverse strand, counting down.
GTGTCCCTGCCCATGGCAGAGGGTTGGGACTGGATGATCTTAAGGTCCTTTCCAACAGAAACCAGTCTGGGATTCTATGATTCTAAGATTATTCTATAAAATCATTCCATTGGAAGATTTCCTATCTAAGTACACATCACAGACACCATCAGGACACCTTGCAGATCTTAAGGACAGAAATCTCATGTCTTATTCCGGCATGTGCCCACATCAGCTTAATCTATAGGCCAGCAAGGATAATGCAAAGCTTCCAAAGGGATTCTGCCACACACTGAATGCCTTTTGTCTCTCTACTTCAATCATCCATAAAGTCCTGTGCCCATGTGCCCACATCCTGCCCAGTCCACTGCAGTCACTGACAGAAGGCAGGCTTATAGAGATATGAAATATATACATGTATATTTAATCCAGCCTTGTTCTTTGCTGTCTCCTCTTACAGGCTGTGCCATCATCTATTCAAAAGCTTGACCATTTTTTCCAAATCAAGTAAAATCTCAAGTATTAACTAAATTCAAAGATCACCCCCATCCAGAATTTCCAACATAACCACACTCTTGTGGGGCAGCAAATGTGAAACAAGTGGAGTGATTATAACTACAGGGAGAACCTAGAGAAATATTAGGATTGTCTGAATTGGAAAGCTGAAGAAACACTGGCCAAACAGAGCCAGGAAAGCAGATTCCTAATTGAGAACACTGAAGAATTCCATTTCCCTTCATCTTCCAAGAGAATCTGACTGCATAAATTACAGTTTTAAGAGGGATAACTGGAAATCCTAAGCCGTCTCAGGGCTTGGCCCTGCTCATCTCCCTGAAGTGCTGGAACACAGAACTCTCATGACTCTCATGACAAAAATGACCATGTAAACTGAGGAGCACAAGCGTGCGTGTGACTCACAGTGCCACAGCTTCATTTCAGGGCAGCTCTGAGCTGTGGGTTCTCATCTTTGCTCAGAAAAGCTCTGCCAGGTCTTGAAGGGCTGTACAGAGAGAACTGACTGAATGTGGCACTTCCCAGCTAACAGACCCTTGTTCTCCAAGTTGCAGCTTGGCCAGGAGGTACCAGCAGGCAACAAAGATGAACTCTGTAGATAACAGGAGAGTTCCACCAGAGAGGTGCACAGGGAGGGATGGCAAAGCCAAAAAGCAGCTGAGTAACTGAGCAGTGCACTATGAGGAGGGAAGTCCCAAAGCCCCCATAGCATGAACGACTGGGTAGAGATGAACTGTGGCATTTTCCTTGGGCCTCACAGGCTTGGCAGAACTGCTGCTAAGAGCAGACTGCTACACAAAAAGTCTCTCACCACTTTCTCCATTTCTTCTCTCTCCCACTGAGTTGCTTCTCTCACCATTTCCATCTCCTAGGAGAGACCAAAGTTAGAGCCACTTCACCCAGTGCTCTTTCCCACTGGAGCATCTCTAAGCTCAAGAAGACTTCAGAGTCACATCCTAGCGCATTCCTGACGGAAGTGCTGGGAACTGCTGATCCCATAAGAAGGAAGTCCACTACCCATCCTACTCCCAGCTGTAGCCAGAACACCCACCTTCTGTAGGATCTCCAGTTCTTCAGGGCTTAAATCCCGATCAATAGAAGAGATACTTTCCAGGCTATTCTTGCGCCCAATACCAGCAGCAAAAGGGTTTGCAATAATTCCAGGGGACATCTAGAAAGCAAAAAGACAGTCAAACATTGTGGAAGCCCACAGTGTGCCATACAAAAAGCTCTACACCCTGGGCTCCCAAATAGAGAGTACCAAGACAATCAATCCTAGGCAAGTCAGAGCTTTCCACAACCTGAAACCTCATTTCAGCTGTCAATTTCTCAAGGAACCTGAACTCTAATGAAAGATGAATTTAAGTTGAACCAGGTACAGCCAGGGAATAAGGTGACGAGTGACTGGGTACATATTCCAGTGGAGAATAAAAATGCTTACTTGCTAAGCCCTGAAAAAAGCAAGCTGTGAAGGCACAGGGCTGCTATGGGAAAGTGCTTCCCTGGGGGAAAAGGCACCAATAAACAGACAATTTGCTTTAAATATACACTGACACAAGAAAAAGTAGGCATAAATAGCCTGGAGAAAATTAGTGTGAACACTCTCCTTCCAACCAGTGCAGGGACATTGTGAACAGTTTTGTAAGCAGCACAAGAGACAGTCTCTAGATACTGCTCCTTTTATGAACTGGCAATCAATTCCAGTTCATAGAGCAGGAGACCAGATGTTGAGACTTGGACCTCAAAATCAAAACCCAGTCAACCAAAGCTAACCTACAGCAAACAGCTGGAAAAATCCAGGAATCTCCTTTGAAGAAAGAGACAGGATCCCTGCGGCACTGGTCACTGCAAGGGCACCCTGCACTTCAGTCCTCACCTCAATGGCAGCTGCAGCCTTGGGATCAAAGCCATCACACACCAGCACGAGGAGCGCGTCACCCACGCTTCGGAGGATCTGCACAGCTTCCGTGTGCGTCATTCCCAGCAAACTCTGATGGTTCACCTCCAGGATCCGCATTCCCACCTTTAGACGGCCATCCCGGGCTGCAGCCCCAGAGGAGCTCACCTGGAACACAATGTGGGGAATCGAGGTATCACTGAAGGATGTAAGAGAAGATCAGAGAGCTTGGGAACCACTGGGAAAAAGGGATGAAAGAGGACAGGATACAAAGGAGACAGGGGGAAAAGCTGCAGCTACATGTCAGGGAAAGCGTCTGAAAGTACTTGCATCTAGTTACAGAAAGGGCAGAAAAGGAAGAACGTGAACAGTTTGGTAAAGGACAGAGGTATGGAAGGAATTTATTCTGGGAGATAAAAAGAATCTTTATTTGGAATGTGTTGTTCCAAGGAAATAAACTTTTTGTTTTGTCAGTGCAGTGGGTGAGGAAGCAAGCTCTTGCCCTCAATTTATCTTCACAGAAAGGAAAGTGGAGGAATTTCTTATTGGGAGAGAGGCAGAAAATGGGATAGGGATAACTTTTGTGGATAAAGGCAGAGACAGGAGCAACCAAAAATGATGCCTGTCTGATTTCCAGCCTCTGTTTCAGGGAAATAACGTCTAACTCCTGTTTTTCTTCCTCAGCAAGTGACAGGAACTCCCACTTACCTCACATACACAAGCAGTCACATGGAAAGCAGCTACATGCAGTACATTGATAAGGAACACAAGAGTCACAGTTTGTCTGAAGGAGTGCAAGCATCCAGGTATGTTTGAGGAGAGAATGAAATGCAAGTGCGAACTCTGGCACCAAGACAAAGACACGAAATGCAAGGAGTTTTAGTCTTCTTTTTTCTTTTGGAAGAGGAAAACAGGACTAGCTGTGGGCATAGAGTGAAAGAAAGAAACAAACCCCCAAACACAAGGCTCAGAGGAAAGATGTGAGCTGGGAAAGCAAGAAAAAACTGAACAGTGCTGACAGGAGAAGCTACTACCAGGAACTAACAGAAATACCAGATAGAACTTCAAGTGCCTTAGGGAAAGGAAGAGAATCACCACCGGGCATTGCTTTTTCTAATGGGAAAGCAAAGAGCCTGGAACAAAACAGAGTCAGGCTGGAAAAGGAGACATGGGTACATCTGGCATCTCAACAGACCTCACCAGGAAGAGCAGAGGCAAACTAACAGCTTCAGTTCAAAGGCCCAGCCTCAAAGCCACAGGACAACATGACCAAGCTTTCCAAGGAGAGTGATGGGCAGTGCTACACCAGGGCTTCGCAGAAAGAGTGCGTCTGGGCCAGGGAACTCAAGCAAAGTCTGTGGGGCTATGACAAGAGGCTAAGGAGAGCACAAGGGCACACGCAGTTGGCGGCTGGGAGTGGGAAATGCAAGGACCTATGCAGCTGGTTGTCAGTGTGGGGTGGAGGCACAGGTAACATCAGAGGAAGCAAAGAAAGGAAGGAAGGATACTGCACACCATGTATTGCTGGACCCAGAGAAGCAAAAATCCCCAAACCAAAGCAAAGGCATGAGGGTGTATTGGATTGACGAGAGCTGCTTTGGAGAAAACCCAACGGATACACGTCTAATAAAGTGCCTGTAAAAAGAGAGAAAACATGCTACAGCACTTCTTGCTTTAAGGAGTGGGGCGAGGGGAAGCAGCCATGCATGCTGCACATGATTCCTCATGTGAACATGGAAGTGTGGGTGTGTGCATGCACAGAAGTGGCCACATGCAGCTGAACGGAACAAGACCAAGTAAGTACTCACAGTGTCTTTTCCAGGGACAGCAAGTGCATAGTGTGAGAGTAAAACACCCATAATGGGAGGAGGTGAAGTTAATGTAGGAAAAATGTCCTTAAAACCAACTGCCATCCGTACTATTGATACATCCCTGAGGGACACTGAGCTATCCCCACTGAGACACAACCATGGATTTCAACCTGTAGATGTAGTTTATACCACTCATAGTCTTCAACTCCTAACACTTCACTGAGAAGTTTTACCAAGGAAAAACCTCACTGTAACTTTAAGAAAAAATGACAATTAAGTGACTCAATGGACATGCAAATTAAGGAAAACTCAGGAAACAGAAAGTGGAAATCAAGACACTGGGGGGGGGGAGGGGAGGCAAAAGCACTACTTTTGTCTCTCAGTTACTGGAAATACACAGCCCAAATGGGAGAGGCAGGAAATCACCAGTGTTAGTACAGATATGAGAGATCAAGCTGATGTGACACAGATAAGGGAGAGCAGAAGAGCTCAGAGCTTTGCTGCTCCACAGGCCAAAACAACCACTGGTGAGAATAAAATGTGGGGGGTGTAAACTAACCCTGCAATGGGGCTAACGTATAAACCTCCCCAACCTCCTGAAGGAGATAAACCCAAACCTACTGACACCTAATGACACCTTTGGGTGACGTGGTTTAGTGGGAGGTGTCCCTGCCCAT
>JBCJKH010048256.1:0-16488 GCA_039877255.1 Loriculus beryllinus | reverse complement strand
GCCCTGGCTGCCTCTGGGTCGGACAGCCCCATTCCCCCCTGCCCCGCTCCCCCTCGCAGCCTGCGGTTTTCTGTGTGTTTAAGACACCCAGGGGCCGGCGGAGCCCGGCGGCGCCCGGAGGCTCCGGACCGCGTACACCAACACGCAGCTGCTGGAGCTGGAGAAGGAATTTCACTTCAACAAATACCTCTGCAGGCCCCGGCGGGTGGAGATCGCGGCTCTGCTCGACCTCACCGAGAGGCAAGTCAAGGTCTGGTTCCAGAACCGCCGCATGAAGCACAAGAGGCAGACCCAGTACAAGGAAAGCCCCGACGCGGAGCTCACCTACGTAGCCGCAGCGGACGAGGGCAGCGACCCCGCGGAGGAACCGGGGGAGAGCCCCGCGACCCCGGTACCCCGTGGCAGCACCAAGCCGGGGCTGGCGGAGCCCGGGAGCCAGCCGCTGTTGGCAGGAGGGGCCGGCGGCACCGGCTCGGAGGCCCGTGGTCCCCCCGGGAGCCAGGGCTCGCCTTTGCTGCCAGAGCTGAGCATCCTCTCGGCAGAGTCTTGCCTCCAGCTCGCCGAGGGGCTTTCCCCCGGCCTTCACGGAGCCCTGGAGAGCCCCGTGCCCTTCTCCGAGGAAGACCTGGACTTTTTTACCAGCGCACTTTGTACGATCGATTTGCAACATTTCAATTTCCAATAGCGATTCCCTGCTCCCGCCCGGGCCGCCGTTTCTGCGCCTTCCAGGCGGCTGGAAACCCTTCAGCCCCAAGCAGCTCCCCCAGTCTCCTGTAAGGGGAGCAGCCCCAACCCTCTCCCCAATCCATCTCTCATTCAATCGTCCCATCCTGCCCCCCAAAGCCTTTCCTGTCAAGCTCCTCACATGGTGGGACCCGAATCATCCACCCCCCCCATATTTATTCTAGAAGGCTCACATGAAAGAACAGCCCGAGTTTTGCTAAACGCAGGTATTTAATTCTAGTTTTATTTGTTTCGTTCCTTATTTATTTGGAAAAAGGTGCCCGTTAGTCCCCCGCACATCCGAGATGTCAGCCCTCGAGAGGAAATCTTTGTCAATCCTTCCAGCGACTTTCTCAGGAATCAGAACGAGACTTTTAGATTTCTTAATAAAAGTCAAAAATAAGCATAAAAAATAATAAAGAGGAATTTTCGTTCCTCTTTTTAAGTTTTAGATGTAGACTATTTATTCAAATCCTTTAATAGTAAATGGCAAATTATTTATTGCACATTATTTTCATAGAGTGAATAAATGTCTTTATAAAATCCAGACCCGTGTGTTGCTCGCTACGTATTTCCATCGAAAACAAGCTATTTTTTTCCTAAATCATTTGCCTCCTTCCCTCCTGCTCTACAGCAACGGTGTCCCGGTAAGGTCCTCGCGTGCATTGAGAGGGGAGACAAAAGGAATTGCTCCCAAACAACAATTCAGGAGGTTTCTCCAAGCAGAAGCAGCCGCTGCCTTCATCTCGGTTCATTTCCCGTGAGCTTGCTTTGTATTTAGCTTATTTCGGTTTCTCACTGACTCGAAGCGGGACGTTTGTTCCCAATTTCAGCATCTGAGGCTGGATTTATGGAAGTGTCCCCCTCTGCCCGCCCCGCACTGCAGTGCCGGCGTTTGGGAAGCGGCACAAAGGCGAAGCCCGGGGCCGCGCCGGGGACCGCGCAGCTCCGCGGAGCCTCCGCACATTCGGCGGCAGAGCTGGGGGCGGCGAGGCAGCGCAATCCCCGCGACTGCACTTCCCCCTCCGCTCCCCCTATTCGTCTTCAGCCCAGCTTCTCGCCTTCATCTCAGTCCTCGCCTCTCGGGGAGGAGAACACAGAGACGCCGATCGCGTTTTAACCCTCCCGGACCACCAAAAACCCCCTCAAAAAGGCGGAAAGGGATGATGAACCCCCCCCCCCCCAAACACTTCTCCCCCCACGCTGGAGGGGTGGGTGGTGCTGGCATTTTAATCAACAAATAAATGTTGCAGAAGAAAAAGGGGAAAGATATTCGCCTGGAAGAGGCCGTTCTGCTCCCCTCTTCTTTTTCCAGCCGTACAGAAGCCTTCGGCCTCAGGGATGGGCCCTTTCCTCCCTCCGCAGCTCCCGCCTGCACGAAACCTTCCTCTCAACGTGTAATTTTAAACACAAAACTCATATATCAGGGAAGGGGGGTTGGGGGTGCGCAGCTTGTGAATGAAAAAGGGGTCAGAGCAGGAATCAATCGCGGTGACACCCCAAATAAATCATATTACGTCTTTGCTAAGTCATCGGTGTTTCCTCAGACACGGGCTGGATATTTGGTACGCGTTCAAGCGGGGGGGTTGCGCGGAAATAACGCGGAAAGGCGAGACCGGTGGGAGGGAGGGCGGTGGGGGAAGGGACGAATACGTTGAGGGAGGGGGAGCCGCGGAGGTCGCCTTAAAATGGCGCGGAGAGGAGCGGAGAGGAATGGGGACCGTTGAGTCCTGGCCCTGACTCTCAGTTCCCCAGGCCCCCGACAAAGCCGGGCTGGTGACTGGGGTTTGCTGGGGATGGGGGGGTCACCCCCTTCCCCGGAGCCCCCAGGGAGACCTCCCGAGTATTTCCTTTGGGATGAAGAGCACCAGAGCCGGGCTTTGCTTTCTACTTCGGGCTGTAAAAGGAAATAAAATCAAATAAAGAAAGGCCTCGACAGATGTTTCCCAAATTACTGCTCGCAGAGCTGGATTCTCTCTTCTCGCTGGAACAAAGGGAGTGGGGTGGGCATGATTTTACCTTCTTATTCTTAATAATATCGCCATTCTCTTCCCCCACCAGGCCAGCCGCCGTTGCCATCCGCTACCGGCTCACTCCGGGAAGGGTTCATATTGAAAATCGAAGTAGATGGCAGTTAAAAAATGCGACTGAACGTTACTTAACACCTTCCCATAAAGAAGAGGCAGCGCTCAGCCCTGCCTGCAGACAAGCTGCCCCTGGCCCGGGGTTATCCCCTCGATGTCGTGTCCCCAGCGCTGGTGCTGCCCTCAGTCATCGTCCCTCTCCAGGCAGTCCCGATCTGGGCGGGGGTGGTGTGTATGTGTGTGCAAAGCCCAGGCACAGCCCCACAGAAGGCTATTCATTATCTTTAAGTTTATTTAATATCTCCAGCTTCTGGAACGCACTCAGCGGCAGCGCTGGCACTGCCAGACGCTGTCTATCAAAGCGCCATTTGTTCCAGTGCTTTACATATTTCCCTTCTCGCCTTCCCCCTCCTTGCAATCCTGAATGTGGGTTTGTTGGGGACGGAAGGACCGGAGTCGGGAGTGGAGGCGACCGGGGCCTGGGGGCTTGCAGTGATTTTGGCTCCGCAGCCCCCGCCAGCCCTCCCTAGGGCAGGCAGCTCCTGAATCGACTTCAAACTACGTGCGCAGGGATAGATCTCCCCGCAAATGGATCTTGCGGCGGATTTCCAGGAGCCCACACGCCCTTTCCCGTGGATAAGGGCGGAGGGGAAGGGCGAGGCGGAGGGGAGGGACCCCGGCCTCTGCTGGTCCTGGGGAGGGACCGGGACGTGGAAGGGTTTTCCAACCCTCTCCCCCATAAACTCTGACACCTTATCAATACAAATCTCTAACGAGGGCCCTTCTGCAGCTCGTAATGACTTCCCAAAGTTGCTGCAGGTCTAGGAAGCATGCCAGTCACAGCCGCAGATCAATTCGACACCCACGGAAAGTGACTTAATAAATGGAAGCTCGCCAGTTATTATCCTCGCTAACAGCAGGGCCCTTCGGATTTGTCCTAATTAGCACGACTGAAATGTCGGAGGAAAGAAGGGGAATATTCAATAAAATTTAAATTATTGAATGACTGTAAGATTTCGCCATTAGTTCAGCCATTCTTTACCTTCTTCAAAATGTCAAACAAATGGGGAATGCGTATTTGCAACCCTGCCCTTCTGTTCTGTGCAACTGGAGGGCATATATTAAGCATATTAAGCGGATTCAGCCCTTGATCGTTGTCAAAACACTGCAATTGCCTCACGATTATTAACCTCGGAGTATGCAAATGAGGCGCGCTCGCACGGGTTGTAGGGATGCTAAAAGTAATATTTATCTTGTGCTGATCTATTCTGGGGATGTGTTTGCTGAAGAGCTACTTGAAGCCCTGAGGAGGTTAAACCCGTCCGGGAAGGGTGGAAACTGGTGAAGAGGATGGGTGAGGTGGGAAGAGTTTAATTCTCCCGACCTTCCTCATGAGCTGCCAGTGCCAAGCTCCGGTTTTCCGGGAATATCCCCCCCTGGGACCGCTTTCCCAGCTGAGCTCTAACATCCTTCCCAGTCCTCAGGGAGAGGGGACCTTCTGCTCGCCGGCCTGGCACCTCCCGCATCCATCCCAACTTCGATGGGTGTTATTTTTTTCCTCTTGGAAAAGGAACATACGGAGTGGTGGATCAGGAGAAACTAACTTTAGAAACGCTGGGTTTCGGGCAGGTGAATCTAGCTCTCATCACGGAGGGATGCTGTTCAGACTAACGCTGGTTGAGACGAACAACGCTGACCTACTATTAGCATCACTGATGAGGTCGTTAATAAATTCATACTCTTGTTAAAGGGCAGGTTTAGGTGGAGCTGGTCCAGGCCGAACCTGCCGGGTGTTGGATCTGAAGGAAACCAGGAGGCTGTGGAATCCCCTGGGTCGGTCCGATCCCGGCCCTGCACCCTCCGGGCTCGGGTCCGTCGAGGACGCTGAGCTGAGCTCTTAAGGAGCCGGGAGCGGGGCTGGCCTGGGGTAAGAAGCCAGGTCCAGAGCTGTCCCATCCATTCCCACGCAGCAGAAAGGCTTAAAGGAATCTCATCAGCGAGACGCCCCAGCTTGCAGACACACTTCTGCCCCGGGGACCACATAGAAACAGCCTATACCAGGTCCCCAAAGCCGTCAGAGAAGGAATTTTATTTGCCCAGGAGAGGCAGAAAGAACTTTTCTATCTTATCTTAATTGTCCCCTATTTGTTATATAGTTCGGAGATAGCCCCGTGCTTGTAGCTCATTAAAAGACTCTCCTTCTGCTTTTCTTTGGACTCCCAAACTCTGGACCATTTTTCCATGGACTGTTTGCTTTCCCTCTTCAGTTTTTAGCCCCAAATATAGCTTAGCAAGCTATGATCTAACCAAGACACATGCCGGGGCTATAAATTTCTCTGACAATTCCAAGGGACAAGTCCTTTTTGGTGCTAACGATGCCCGCAGCCAACCACGCACTCCCAGCGCCAGCAGCACTTCCTATAAATCAACCCGCCAGGAGCCAGAAGTGACACCTCTTAAAGCAAGACACAAACTTTCTCTGCAGAGGGTTATATTTAACTCCAAAACGAAACGTCTGAAGACTCTGAGCACCCTGGAGCCTTTGGAAATGCCTCATTCCTTCTGTGTCGCCTACTACAGAAAACTTCTCTGTATGCCTCGGGTAAAGATTTCTTTAAGGAGGTTTCCCACACAGCATTCCCCAAACGGGGCCATCCGTGGTTTAGGGAGTAGGAATAACCGCTGTCTCCCCCAAGACATAAGTGAAAATCAAGTAATAAATATGATGAAAAGAAAGGAAGTATTTAGGGGATATAGGATAGATAATTACAGAATCTCCATCTGCACCTTTTTTTCGCTCACCTTCCCTCTCTCAACTCGCCAAAAATGAGGTTTTAAGGAAATAAAAGTAATAGTGAAAGAATTCGACTCCTCCGGTGCCTGGTTATTAATGATAACCTGACATTCTTTTCTCCTGCGTGTTAGAAGGGTCTGTACGGAAAAGGGGTCCTACACCTCCTGCACAAGGGGAATTAACCCAGTCACAGTAACAGCAGTGATTTCCTCTCGAATCCAGGGCAAGGGGAAGAGAAGGGAATTTGGAAAAGGGCTTCCCATTGCTACTGCACGCACGTTGATGCTGTGGGTTTCGAAAACACCGGGCAGTCGTCACCGGCCAAGCATTTGGGGGAATAACACAGCATTTTGGGGGCTCAGCTTGCGCCGCACCCCTGCCCGCGGCCGTCAGCCTGGCAACCTCGGGGAGGGACCCAGCATCTTCCGTCCCGGCGTACCCCAAGACCTGCCCTGTGTGGTGCTGCCTGGGCTCTCGAGGCCGTTAGGAGAGAGGGGGAAGAGGCAGAGTCCCCTTCTCTTTAGGGCACAGCTAACCACACCCCATCCATCGTGATCCTCCAGGTACCTCCGCAGCGGGAGAAAAGAGCCTTTGCCAGAGTGACCAAAGCTCCGCACGTCTCCTGCTCGGCTCCATCCCCATTCCTGCAGCCCGGCCCCCTGATCAGCTCCCTCGGGTCCGCGGTTCGCTCTTTTTGTGGCTAAAATCATGATCCCGCCTTATCCGAAATTTCCATTTACCAGAGAAACTCCGTGCTTTCACCTCAGAGCTGCCTCAGCTCTAAACTTTGGTAACCCTTCGCTGAAAGTAGATGTAGAGCAGAACTTTCCCCTCCGGAACTCCATAGCAGCCAGTTCCCTCCCAGGGTACAGCTGTATTTTCACGACATAAACCATCCCGTTAATGCAGCAGTGGAGTGAGATCACGGTGGAGAATGACCAGACAACACGAAACAATTGATTCAAGGACGGATTAAACATCTATCCTTTTCTTTAATTTTATGTCCATAAATCATCTATTAGAAGAACCGCTTAAAAGGAATAAATTCATTTAAACGCGAGTGCAACATAATACAAAAACCACTTTTGGAATCAAATTAGAAGCTAATTTCTCTTGCAAGAGAAAAGACATAAGAATTGCTTTGAATCTTCGTATTCACTTTAGGTCGGTTAACGTTTGTTACACCCCGAAATTTCCCTCTTGCACATCTCAGCATCAGCAAAGATGCGCAGGAGAGGAAGAGATGAATAAATCCTCACGCAGCTCTGGAAATAGTTTTCTCCTTACTCTTTTTACTGAAGGACGAGGATTGCAATTGGCCACAGCTCATGGAGGGAGGGAGGCTGAAGGAGGGAGAGTGATGCTATGGCTGCCTGGCTTGTAGTTTGTTAACAAATGTTACCCAACGTGTTGCATCAGCCAAACCTACCAAGTCCAGGACGTGTTTGTGCTGCCCGAAGTGAACTTTTGGCCTGGGGGAGAGAAGAAAAAGAGCCCTCCTGGTTCTTCTTCGAGGCTGAATAACCAGTAAATATCCTGACAAGTAACAAATGACTGTGGGCGTCATATTGTTGGGTGCTCTTGTCTCGCTTCTGCTAACAAGTAAATAAATGTTGCCTACCTATGTTTCCATTCTTTGAGCAGTTGAGTGGCCGGCCCGAAGTCAGTGTCTTTCCACCTACTCATCAACTGGACCATGTCAGGGGAAAACTCCGTTCTGGGAGCAGATCTGGGGAAAGATCAACCAAGTTTGCCATGGAAAGCAGATTTTAATGGTCCAGAGTTGGGTATAGCCCTTAAGACACCGTCTGTTTTCAGTATGAAGTGTGTGGGTGCACGGGAGAAGGGATGGAGAGGAAGATATCAGATAGACACATGGATCATTTTTAGTTCTATTCCTCTAATTGTAAAGCTGGGCATGCTATATCGCCAACAAAAGACATTCTGTCTTCCTAACTTTATTTCATCCCCTCATTAGAATATTGATTTAATTACATCGCTTTTACCCACACTGGCCCTAGACACAAAGCCGGGCTGGCAAAACTCAAACACATGAAGCGATATTTTCCTTAGGAGCTTTTATTGCACGATTCAGCCCAGAAAACGCCAAACGTATCTAAGCCACTTCCTAGGGGAAAGTTTGGAAGTGAAGAAGAAAGCACCCTTCCGGGCTGGGGGCAGAGCAGCCAGCCCTTCCCACCTCTCTTCCCTCTGTCCTTTTTTTTCCTGACATGGACCTAGGGTTGAGGAAAACCTTTTTAAGTTGGGGCCAGGGGACGTTCTGCTGGTTTATCACACAACTTGGGGGCCTTTTTAGCACTTAAAACAGTCGTGGATGATTCTAGTTCTTCCCCCAGCCCCTCTACCCCTCTACCTCCCCGCACCCCACTTCCCTCCTCTCCTTTAAAGTCTTTGAGGAAAGATTTTGACGTATTCGTGTTGTTATCAGATTGATGGGCAGGGTTTGATTGAAACCCCTTTGTCATGCAAATGTCAGGGCCTTGATGGATGAGCTCAGAGCCGTGACAAACTTCAGGAGCCCCTCGCTCATTGGGCTTGGCCGCCCCCCGGGGCCGCCCCCCCTGCCCCGCCGCGGGCAGCGGGCTCCGAGGGCCAGCGCTGCATGGAAGGAAGTTTTACAGCTTTGACATACTATCTAAAGGTTGTAGGGCAGGCGGAATCCCCCCCAAAACAGGCTGACCCTCCTCCATCAGTGGCAGATGGACAATACTAGGATGAACTCCTTCTTAGAGTATGCAATTTGTAACCGTGGGACGGGCGCCTACCACCACTTGGAGCAAAGCTCCCCATCCTTCCCCCCTTGCTCAGGTAGCCCCGGCAGGGACACTTTCAGCGGGGACGGGCGCTTTGGCACGGGAGGGAGCGCGGCCGCTGCTGCCCACCTCCCCCAGCCCAGCCCCGGCTGCCGCCTTCCCTCCTCCGGACGCCCCGGCCCCGTGGCGGGCGCTGCCCCAGCCGGGTTCCCGGCCCAGCACTGCGGGCCCAGCTACGGGCACCACCAGCTCTTCCCCGGGCAGCAGGACGCCGAGGGTGTCTACTTCCAGACGGCCGGGTACTGCTCCAGCGCGGGATCCAGCCTCAGCTCCCTCGCAGAAAGTTACTGCGGGGTTGTGCCGGCCCCCGGGCCGTACCAGCAGCAGCACCTTTACGGGCAGGAGCAGCCCGGTTACTTATCCGCCGTTTACAGCAACCTCACGCCTGCTTTAAACGAGGACAAAGACCCTGCGTGTCCCCCCGAGCCATGCCCCAACGCCAGCGCCACACAGACCTTCGACTGGATGAGGGTGAAGAGGAACCCCCCCAAGACAGGTGAGTTTGGGGAGCACAGAAGCGGGCGAGAGGGGTGGCGGGTTGCAGCTTGGTCGGGAAGGGGTGGCCTTCCTCGGGTGTGGGCCCAGGGAGCTGGGCTTGTTGGCCAGGGGATGGTTTGCTTTGAGGTTTGGTGTTGTGAAAAGCCCAGAGATTGCCCAGGCACATCTGAAGAGAGGGTCCCTGAACTAAGTTTCCAGCAGGCCTAATGCTATTTAAGCCCTGGTCGGAATAGGAAACGTTCCAGGCTTCCTGCTTCTTTCCACAGCCGTGGCTTCCATTTCCCCTATTGTTCAACTTCCGTCTCCCCAGTCTTCCTTAAACCACATCCTTCCCTCCTCCTCCTTCCCACATCATGATCCTTGCCCTCCCACTTCACCCCACGCACATTCAGGTGTCACGGCAATGTACAGGGAACTGGAGGGAAGGGCTCCAAGGGAAGGGGACAGCTCTGTGGAGCCCGGGTCTGTCCTTTCGGGTCGGAGGCCGGCAGAGGGACCGGGAGGATGCTCAGGAATCACCCTGGCTGCTCCTGCCCTGCTCCTCTTTGCTTGTTCACAGCTAAAGCGGCGGAGTACGGACTCCTGGGTCAGCCCAACACCATCCGCACCAACTTCACCACCAAGCAGCTAACGGAGCTGGAGAAAGAGTTTCACTTCAACAAATACCTCACTCGGGCGCGGAGGGTGGAGATCGCTGCCACTCTGGAGCTCAACGAAACTCAGGTCAAGATCTGGTTCCAGAACAGGCGGATGAAGCAGAAGAAGAGGGAGAAGGAAGGTCTTGCCCCAGCCGCTGCCCCCAGGTCTTCGAAGGAGGCGGGTGAAGCCTCGGACCAGTCCACCTGCACCTCCCCCGAGGCCTCCCCCGGCTCCGTGTCCTCCTGAGGGGCAGCTCTCCCCGCAGCTCCCGCAGGCTTTCACGCTCGGCTCGGCCCGGCCGCACACACGCGTCGGGCCGGCCCCATTCTCCCACTCGAGTTTCTCTCCCTTAATTTATAGACCCCTGTAAAACCACCGGCCCCGACGGAGCAGCCGGGTCCTCGTACACCCCAGCAAGAGGCGTTTGTCTCAGGGATGTTCTTTCTCTTCCTTTTCCTTTCCCTATAGGAACTGCACTTTCAGCTACACAAACTTTAAAACGAATTTAGTTTTCTCCCGTTTTTAAAAACGTGCACAACGACTTTCGCCTGCAAGAGCCCTACTTTTGATACGGTTTTCCTACTTGTAAAAAGGTTTTGGGCATTTGTTTTATTTCTTTCCTTTTCATTCCCTGTATGTATATGTTGGAACGAGGTCTGAGGAGCCCAGGACGCCTTTGGCCTCCGCACAGACCCCCGCACCGCTCAAACCCCGCAATTCCCCTGCTGCCGTTTTGCACTATTTCTGCTTTACAGGGTTTTTGTACACGCTTTGCCACTGGCACTGACTTGAATTGTGCCATCAGGGGAGCGGGACGAGGCGCAGGCTGGCCTTGGGGTGCTCTGGGCAACGGTCACTGTCGCAGAAGGTGTCGGCGACAAGGCTGGGGGGGCCGCGGGGCTCGGCTCCCCGCACTGGCTGCTATTTATTGTACGTCTCGATAGCCCGAAGCCTTGGAGCGAGGAGCGCGGCTCCATGTGTCCCCATCTCTTTAGGCTTATCGGAGTCCGATAGAAAAGTTATTGACCCATGGTTGAATTGTTTCCCTTATCCACGAGAAATTTTAGGGTAGGACGAATTGAAAAACACGGCAACTTTAGTCTAAGATTGTTTTAAAGGGAAAAATACCCCAAACGTCATCGAGAAAAACCAGCGGTTTCTTAATCGGAATCTCCCGTTTCCCTTCCACTCCCTTCCCCGCGCTCTGTATCTCAAAATGGAACTACCTCAGCCTAATAAAGTTTACTTTTCCCACATGGCAGTCCCCTCCATTTGAAGGGAAATGGAAACCTTTCCTATCCAGGGACCTGCAAGACACGGGGAGGGGGGGAGCCCGGGCTCGGAGGGAGGAGGAGGAGGAGGAAGGGAAAGGTCTCCTGCTGCTGGCAAAGCTCCCGAACAAACCGATCCCTCTTCCCGCGGACCCTCCACACTCCTCACTCCGCTCCCCCCGCCAGGGATGGTCAGGATCGGGCCCCGAGCTCATTCGAAGCGAGCTGCCCAGAAGGGACCGAAAGAAAACTCGGCTCTTTCCCGCAGTGGAAATCCCACCCGAGGGCAGGGTGTGGAGGGATGGGGCCCGCGGGCGGCAAAGCCGAACGGGGCCGGCGCCCGGGTTTAGCTCTGACCTTTTTACCTCGAAACGCCTTTGGGATTTCTAAACAAGCAAACAGAGGAGCTGCCAGGAGAAGCCATTGTCCTGGCTTGGTCAGATTTGCAAACCTTTGCTGTGGGGTGTGAGTGGGGCAAGGAGTGAGCGAGGAACCTGCGGCCAGGGCAGGGGGACCTGGGCAACCCCGCACGGCTTCTCCTGGGCGGTCCATCCCCATCTTCACACTGCTCCTGCGCCAAAGAACGACTTTTGAGCGTCCAATTCGCTCAGAGACAAGGAAAATGAAAAAGAAAGGGGTGAAAAGGTGAAAAAAAGGATTTTGTTGCATTGCAAAAATAGCAGGAGAGGGAATAAAAAGCACCAGCAGCCAGACTGACTCCATAACCTGTTGTGTGTGAGTCTGCTCGGGTTAACCTGGTCGGTTTGGCTTTGGTGAGCCCGTGGGTTCCGAGCTGTCTCATGGACACAGTGCTCCGTGCTCGCTGGTTTCTCCGCGGCGCTGCCCCGGTCCCGTTGAGGCGGGCAGCACCGGCCGGGGGGGGGCCGTAGGAGAGAGAAAGGCCGGCAAAGAAAGGGGGGTACGGACGTGTCAGTGTGTCGGGCACAACAAAGGCTCCCGGCTCCCATTTGAAACTCAAAGGGACTCTCCGGAAGAGTCCGCAGAGACGGTGCGGATTCCCCCTTACATATGTAACCCCCCCCCGGGCTCCCCTCAGCCCTTCCCCTGCCCCCTCCCTGCCCAGTGATCACCGCACACGGCTCAGTCCCCCCCTTCCCCGCTCTCCCTCCGAGGTTCTCACGGTCCCTTTTGTCTCAGGAGCCCGCAGCTCACCGCTGGGAAGCAGGAGCCAGCGGAAGGTCCCCTCCAGACACCCGCGGCTGGGGGTCCCTCACTTGAGGAGAGGGGAGGGCTCCCGTGCCCAATCCACACCCGGGAGGCAGATGGGAGCAGGGCACCCTGTGCCAGCGCTTCAGCACCCTCACAGGGAAGAACTTCTTCCTTATATCCAATCTAAATCTCCCCTCCATCAGTATAAATCCATTCCCCTTGTTCTGTCCCCACAGCCCCTTGTGACAAGCTTCTCTCCAGATTTCCTATGGGCTTCCTTTATGTATTGGAAGCCTATTATAGAGTCTCCCTGGAGCCTCCTCTAGGCTGAACAAAGAAGACGAGTGCTAGTGCCAGGGGCACTGCAGACACTTGAGGGCTGGCAGTGAGCCGCTGCTCCCAAACACTTGTGACAAGGCTTGGACCACTATTTAATGTTCTCCTTTCTCCTCTGGTCCAGGTCTTTTTGGCTGCTTGGTGTCTTGCTGTAGTGTTTCCCTAGACCAAAGTGCTCCAGGGAAAACAGGGCAGGCAGGGCAATGTATGATGCTGAAGCTGTCAGCAGAAAACCAACTCATCCCGTTGAGTTAGGAGACACCTGCTTTTAAAAAGCAAATCTAAACATAACAGAAGTCCTTTATCCTTTTATTGCCTGTCACTTTCCATCAAGGGAGGATGCTATAGAAGGGGAACGTGACAGTGGAGGTTGCAGCAGTGGATGCAGCGTGTCCTTTGGGATCAGGATGGGGTACTCTGTGGGATAAGCAGTCTCTGTGGGCTGCATCTTGGTGTTAACAATTAGAGTGGGAATGAAGGGCAATGTCATGAATCTGGCTCCTGCAGACAATGCTTTGATAAGCCCTGACATACAAAATCAGCCCTATAAAAATCTACAGAACACAAAATGTTTCGTGTCTCCATAAACATTCAGCCATATGCTGGTACCTAAAGCCATATGCACACACAGCTGATGTGCTGTGGGGGGTGAGGAGGCTGGGAATGGCCTCAGACAAAGAAAGCAGGAGGCTCCTGCTCGCTGTCTTGCTGCTGCTACCCTGGCACCAAGCCCCATGTGTGCCACACTGGGTATGGATGTATACACCCAGCTGGTACCTCACCAAGGCCTCTCTGGATGGTTGGAACTGCATCCCTGTGTTTGTTCTTCCTCCCAGCTAAAGGAAAAGGTGATTTCCCCTCTCTTATCCACCCTAGTGCAGTGGTGGAGGGTGAGGATGGTCCTTGCACATCTGGTGATGGGCTGGGGGCATCCATGGAGCTGGATCTAGCCTGGAGCCTCTCAACCTGTGCTGAAGCCCCACTTGCTGCATCACTGTCCTGATGCAGACAATGCCTTTAAGACCCTGGCAGCCTCACCACATCTATTCTCCCCATCCGTGTCCTCCATCCCTGCTGCCCTCATCCCCCTGCTCCACCTCCCTCTGTCTCCAGGACTCCATCCCTCTGCGAAAGGCCAGTCTGTCTCTCCTCATCCTGGAGATGGCCACCAGCCCCTTTGCTTTCCAGGCTGCAAGAACAGAGCCAGAATTCATCCTTGAGCGCTGAAACTGGATACCATTTTATCAGTGGCCTGGAATGGGAAATTGGAGCCTGGGATGAGAGAATTGAATAACTCGACCTTGTTTTCATTTCATGTTTAATTTCCTGCAGGCTTAGCTCAGTCTTTCCGCTCCTTCCACCAGCCTCCCAGGGTTTTATGGGGGAAAAGGGATCAAGATATATTACTTCTTGCTTTGCTTTGCTTTTTTTGTTGCCCTTTTTTTTTCTCTCCGAGGCGGTGATTTTGCTACAGCAGAGTTTGACATTTCCCTCTCACTTTCAAGCATCACAGGGTCACCACCGAAAACATTTCATTAGCGGTCCCAGCCATCATCACAAGGCTGGCTCCGAGGGGAGCTGGATGAGAGGTTACATTCCCTGACTGCGAATCCTCCTTCCAACCCCTTCTCCTTCTCTTCTGCAACAGGGCAGGCCAGGATGCAGGGATACAGCACAAGAGATGAGCAGCCAGGGCCAGGCTTGAGATGTGTATGTGTGTGTGCATGCAAGGAGCCGTGTGTGAATACATGTATGTACCACGTCTCAAATCATCTGCAGCAGCCATGGATGGGCTGGAAGAAGCTTGTTGCTGGTACCAAGCAGGAGCTCTTTCTGCAGCCCCGTACATGCAAAAGGAGGAGAAAAAAATGGTATACATGGGATGGCTTATGCATGGCTCCCACTTCTAAAAACAGGGATGTACAACAGCTTAATAGGACTTGGCAACAAGGGGCTGGGTTGTGGGAGGCAGGAAGGGAAATATTTCATTGCATCGCAGTGGGAATTAGCTTTGATATTGTCAGACACTGACACTAAAGATTGAAATCGAGGCAGAGAGAGCAATGGAGCCAGGCTGCAGGATGCCACTGCTGCTGGCATGAGCACTTCTCCAGGCATAGGGATCTCCAGCAGCTATTTCACTAATGAAGCATGAGTTTGAGAAAGGGATGGAATAAACCAGAGCTGCCGCTTCCCTGCCTCTGCTCCACATCTACTCCTCCTGCAGTGCCATGGCTGGTTCTGCTCCCCAGGGATCTGAGCCTGGCCAAAGGGAATGGATGACGTTCAGCCAAAGCTGGCTCAGCCATGGGAGAGAGCATCACATAACACAAACCCCTAACATAGCATCACATAACCCTAACCCTAACCCTAACCCTTGTCTCCCTGCTCTGTTTTGTAGAACCTGGCCTCCCAGAACACTCACCATTCCTCTGAGGACAATTTCTTCCCCATGGGGCTGCACTACGTCTTTGCCCATACACCCCACAGCAGTCAGAGTCCCTGCTATCTGAGTGCATAAGTGGCTATTTGGCTTGCAGGAGGTAAAAAGTAAGGGGCTGGTGGTTTATTTGTGACTTGCACCCTCTTCTTTGACCCTTGGTCCTTGCAGTGGGAATTTGCTTTGCCATCAGTCTCCTGCTGCCCCATGCCTGTGCTCCATCTCTGGCTGTGAGCTGATGGCTCTCAGTACTGCAGTGCTGCCCAAAGGGGTGGGAGGCCAAAGCCAACCCTAGACAAGCTATAACACAACCCAGAGCTGCAAACAGACACTGGGATGATTCACTGAGTCCCCAGCACCAAAAGCTTCCCCCTCCATCAGCAGCAGACCCTGTGCCACCCCCAGCTGTGACACATTTCTCCTGGGGGCACAGCAGCCCTTCATCACAAGGCAGTGGCTGAGTGCCAGCCCACAGCACAAGGGAATGGGTCCTACTTGGTGGGGCTGGGGGAATGATTGAAATGCAGGTTCTCACCCCTCTCACCCTGAGGTAAGTGCTTATAAGCGTCCAGGCCACTTGGACAAGCTCTTCAGCTGCTCCATTACATGAGCCCTGTCATCACCATCCCAAGCGTGAGGTGCATGTGAGAGGCTGCAAGAGGCTGTTCTTGGGCATCTGGGGGTGCTTATCTCAGAGCAGGGTGAAGCCTCCAACCCCAGGCTGTGCCTGATTTCCTCTGGGGAGGCAATTCTGCCGTTGGCTGCAATGTTATCCAGTGGTAAAGTAGGGAATAAAGCTCCTGGAATCATGGGTCATATGGAATGAACTTGTGGATTGCATCCTGCCTCTGTTAGCCAGCCCTGTGCGCTAGCTGGGATTTGTTAGCTGGCTCTGAAGCAGGCAGGAGGAGCTTGCCACCCTCCAGCACCTCATTCTCATTCCTAAGCAAAAGGAATTTCATGCCCTGTGCAGCCCGTAATCCAATGCTGCGCCTGGCCTCCCGGGAGACCCCATCAGCACTTGTGATGTGTCCATGGGAAATCACAGCCTGCATCCAGTGAGAGAAGAAAAGAGCTGATGTTTTTAGCACTGCCTTTCCCTGCCCATCCCGCAGTGCCCTGCATGCCAAGTGTGGGACTAACAGGAATTGTGATGCTTTCTATTGAAACACAGCTGAGTCCAGCCTGAAGAGAAACTGCTGTGGGGAAGAAGCAAACCAGCCTTGCAAACCAGCTTAGGCAAGCAGACAAGAAAAATCCTGCAGCTACTTTCAAGCAAACTGTAAAGACTAAAAGGGACTTAAGCAAGATGCTGGCCTGACTGCTTTGGCTGTTTGCAACTACTGGTAAAGGTTAATGCAGAGGGGAAACCAGGCTGGGAGTCTTCCTGGTATAAGGGACACAACCACAGGCCAGCTATTCTTGATGCTAATGAAGGTTCTGGGGATGGTGAGCTGATAAATGACAGCAGACAGAAGTCACAGGGCTAAACAGACTGGATATGAGAGCCTGAGCTTCAGTAGGAGCTCTGATGGCCATCGCGGAGTGAGCTGCGGATGCTCCAAGTGATGGTGCTCCTTCTTGCACATAGACTCATAGAATAGTTAGAGCTGGAAAAGACGTTAAGATCATCCAGTTCCAACCCCCTGCCACGGGCAGGGACACCTCACACTAAACCATGGCACCCAAGGCTCTGTCC
>JBCJKH010048254.1:0-13924 GCA_039877255.1 Loriculus beryllinus | reverse complement strand
TTGAGTGGAAGCTTCCTTCAGCTCAGAGCTTGAGTCTTGGCTGTTGATCCCCATTAGAGGCTGCAGTTTGAAGAGATTAACCCCAGTATGTGCAGTGACACAGCAGCTCATCCGTACATGGCACAAATGAGAAGCCAAAGCTCCTGGTAGCTCCCAGCAGTGCTGTGCAGGCAGTGGAACATGCCCCTCCTGTGCTGCACGCCTGCAGATCACAGCTCCCTTCTCACTGGCTCACCAGCCAGCACTGCAAAGAAAACAAAATCAATTGAAATCCCTGTATTTCACCAAGCTGAGCAGGAACAGAAGCAGATCAGTGTGTGGCTGGTAACGCCCCTTCTTCATATAGTTACTGTTTTTTAACCTCCCAACCCAATTTCAATTGTAAGACAGCCTCTTAGGCCATCTCCTCTGACAGGCAGTGCTCTACTCTGGGGAATTTGGACAGAGACTCTCAAAACCGCAACATTTTGAAGCCTAGTAATCTACAGAAGAAGGTGGAGGAAGATAAGCACAATGTTAATTTTGGTCATATGCAGTTGAAGCTGACAAAGCATCCATCATCCTGTACAATATTAGCCTTTAAATATTCAGCTTTATCAGTTTCTCCATTCTTAATCCATCATTAACCACCCCATGAAGCCTCAGCTGATTAGCCCCACCTCTGCAGCTTGGCAGCCCATTAACTATTTATTATGTGTATTTAATTGCACTCTAGTAGCTTTGGAAAACTCCAACCAGACGCATTTCAAAAACTGGAACAAAGGAGATGGTCCCTTGCCTGTGGAGTTCATGGTCTGGGCAAGAGTGAAATGCAGCAGAGAGGAAATGACAGCCATGCTAAACAAAGGCTTACTCACATGCCCTCTGTTAAACTCCCCACCCCACAAATCTGAAGGTTTTCTATGGATTTTTTTTTCCCAGTGATTTCCATTCCAGTATCCTTTAAAATCAGAAAAGATGATGCAATTTCAGAGGGTCCAGTAGAAAAAAAAAATGGGGGATTTAGTAGGGTAGGTGAAAAAGAGACTGAAAAACTCTACATAAATCATTCCACAATTGCTAGGTAGTGATACAGGGATTAAAGTCAGTATAGCAGGAAACTGGCAAACATATACAACATACATATTTGATGCGAATTTAAATAAATAAATGGAAGCATTTTTCAGTTAAAATGCTTATTTCTCAGGGACTAAATATATGTAATTTATGAAGTGTTATTTATATTTTGCTGCTTGCTATTCACATGCATAATCCAAACACAGATACAATACTAAATGTTCTTTCTACTCCTGATGCTGGGTTTGAGGGGAGAAGATCTGTACACCTTTTTCTGTCTTTCTCTATTTCTTTTTTACTTAGATGGGAAGCTGTGTATTCTCCACCAAGGCTGGCTGCACATTTCCTCTGAAGTAAAGTTTGCAGAAGTCACCAGCGCCTTTGTTACCCCCTCCTGGGTTCCTGTACCTTTCTGAGTTCCCCCTGAGTCCTCTGAGCACTAGAGGAAATCGTTTTCTAAGGGATCCTCTCCCTCTGTGCCCACCCCCCTTGTCTTGCTACCAGGTGGAGAGTAACATCTGTCTGGGAGCCAAGTCTTGTGAAAGTCAAGCTGGATAATAAAGAAAATGGGTTTAAAATTTGAGTTAGAAGCCACAAGTTAAACAAAATCATGTGAATGCATCCTTGTAATTCTGTGTCTGAACAAAATAATGTATTTTAAGTAGCATTGACTAAGTGGTTGTGAGAGACTGATCTGAAATCAGACTCCACTGTCCACTGCCTCAAAGATTGGTATGAGAAGCTGAGATGGCACTCCACCGTCCACTGCCTGAGGGATGAGTGGGACGCAGCTGAGATAAGACTCTTCTATCCATTGCCTGGGAGAAGGGAGTGAGGAGTTGAACTGGGACTCCACTGTCCATTGCCTGAGGGATGAATGAGAAAGAGCTGAGATAAGACTCTTGGGTCCTTTATCTCCAGGACTGGTGTGAAGAACGCTGTCTGTTATCCCAAGAATTGCTGCAGATACCTGTGAAGAGCTGGCTGCAAGACCAGGAAAACTGGTCCACTAGGAAGAGGAATACGTGGCACAAAGAACATAGGTACTCCCCCCAGCTCACTGTAAAAGGGGGAGTAAGACATTGCCAAAATGGGTACCTTCAGTGGGACTCCAGAAGGACACCTCATTGAGGACACCCACCTCCAACGGACTCTTGGGGGACACTCTGCTCCAATGCTGATTACAACCGCTGAAGAATTCCCACCACTAAAGATGGTGACAATGGATCCCTGGGACACCACTGGATCCACTGTAGTGAGTCTCTCTCTCTCTCTCTGCACCCCAAATCCTTGCTTCATTTTCTACCTTTTTTCCAACCTGTCCTATCACTATCCCCTTTATTATAATAATTGTCTTTTCATAATAAACCAACTAATTGAATACAGTACTTGGGATCACAAAATGAAACAGGGCACTGGGGTTTTCTGCAATCAGACCCTGACAGTGGCTTTGTGGAAATTAAAACAGGATAAGCAAAGATATTCCTCTGTACTATACTGTACTATCTATACACTTTCTTCCCCATCTAGGTAAACCGTTCAGTTCAACATAGGTGTTTTTCAGCACTATTAACTCTGCTTTTGAATATATCCCAGTATCAGTCTGTTGGAGACAAAACAGTGATGACCCTCAGGGTACAAGGGGTGATGCATTTATTTTTACCTAGCACTTGACTCACTTACATCTGTTCTCCTTTTAATCCTTATAATTAAAATGCCTGCCTGTCATTTCACTACATGACCTAAAATGATTACAATTTGAACATTATAGCAACCATAGTTACTGCTGCTGTACAAGAGGAAGAACAATTGATCTAGGCCAACACAGTTAAGTAAGCTATAGAAGGGAAACCACATGCTAGTAATGGAAAATAGAATATAAGAATATTGAGTCAGGTGAAAAGAGCATCTAAGGTAGTATACCCTGTCTCTGATAGAGACAGTATGAAACGCTTAAGGGAAGAGCATGAGAAATGGAGCAAGTGTGGCGAAGTATGTCCTGTGGCATGTCTGTCTACCTTCCACCTGACTGCACTTTAGAGACTTCTTGAGCCAGATGCTCTTTCAAGTCTATCATGTTTATAAACCAAAATGGATCAGTTTTCCCTAACTCCCAGGTCTGGCTCCTGTAAGCTCTTCTGTGAAGCTGTTTAGATGTTTCCTC
The DNA here is from genome assembly GCA_039877255.1 of Loriculus beryllinus. Taxonomy (NCBI): domain Eukaryota; kingdom Metazoa; phylum Chordata; class Aves; order Psittaciformes; family Psittacidae; genus Loriculus; species Loriculus beryllinus. The sequence goes on along the minus strand of JBCJKH010048254.1, from coordinate 10,704 downwards.
CCCTGAACATTCTGTGGACACGTGCTCCACAGTTTTATTAGGCATTATGTGAGAAAAAACCGCACTTCATTATGTTTGTTTTAAGCCTCCTAACTAATAGTTTGCATTCAGATCCAATGAGGCATTTCCAAGATAGTCTAAAAGAAGCCTTGAACAACATCTCCATCCCTTTCTGTTTTATTAATTCTCCCCATCTTAATTTTTTTCTATCTCATTCCCTCTTTCTTTTATTCTCACATTATCTCTGGAGGGTGTTACAAGCTACACAGGCATCTGATTTACAAATGCATGCCTATTACATACCAAAATTCAAATGGCAGAAAGCATGGCAGTCCTTCAAAGGCACACTCTTTCACAATGATGTCAGTTGCTTGTAAGGTTAGTCTTAAACTTTAGCACCTCATTTCCCTTCTGAGCTTCTGAATGGCGGTGGCCTGGTTTGTGGAGGTGCTTAACACCCACGACCTCCTGGGGGGAGCTGCAGGCATTCAGCATGCACAAGAGAACACTTTTATGCAAAACATCTGCCTGGCTCTGGGCACTCAAGTATTAAATTGTTACTCTGCATTCAGCTTCACAGTGTAGTGACACAGGAAATCGTCAGCCCCGGAGTGAAATTAAGAACCTTAGGACTGACGATGTAACCCTTACTTATGGTGGTTTGAGGGAAGCAGTCCTCTTGAATTAAATATTACTAAATGTGAATCTTCCCATTTATTTTCAAGATCATTGGCAAATGGTGCAGAGGACAGTCATCTTACAGATTTTATGTAGTATAAATGTCTAGATCATTGTTATATCAGAAATCCTGCTTGGACATCTGATTTTCAGCTTTATGTCTGTTTCCACAGTAAAACACACCAAAACTTTAACGTACACGTTCACCTGCACAATCATCCAATAGATACACTTTCCATCTGCCCTATATTTTTTTCTCTTTTTCTGCTCCTCTCTCTCTCTTGGCATTTGCTCAGACCTATTCTCTAGCCAAAAGTATCTTTCCCTCCCCTCACCCCCCTTCAGTGTATTCCTCTTTGCATTTCTTTTTGCTTTCTCGCCACCTTTCTATGTGTCAGCCTTGTTCCAGTTCTTCTCCCCAGTGGCATTCAGAACTCCTGCTACTTTCATACACTCTCACCATTTTAAGCCGCTTTCCCACATGCTCCCTTTCACGGAACACCTTCCTTCCACTGATTTCCGAAGCACAGATGCTTGTTCGCTTTCCGTGATGGCAACAACAGTTCTAAAAGAAACATATCATTTCCCCTCCTGCAATTCATGCACAAATGCCTGGCATGTGCTGCCTAGAGAAAGCCTTTCAACTTTGAATTTCCCTGTCTTTGTGGAATCTATGAAAAAGTCTGATAAATTACAGCTTTGGCACTTATTTCAAATAACTTTATTTGCAGCCAACTCAGGCAAAATCTGTCAATGATGCCATTCCCGTGTTCTTTCAAAGGTCATTGGTGTTTCATGAGTGAGCTCAAAGTCAAGCTGGTTCAAAGGGAGGCTCACATTTCATTTTTTTCCAAGAAGGTTAGATTACATGTTCTAATGGTGACAGGACTGTCCTACAAGACATAAGAGCTGGGTTCTAGCTGAGGCCACAAGACTCTTCAAGTACATGTGTTTTGTCACTTTATCTGTCTCCCTCCCGATGATTTCGCATCTGCAAAATAGCTGTAAGGCAAACTGGTAGTTGTAATATCAGTTAACAACAGACAAGAAGACCCTAAATAATCATATGGGTGGCTATCTATTGAAGTTGGCTTTGGACCTGGTTTTGGTGTTGGCCATTCAGGTAAAGCCAATAAACCTCAGTCTACAGCTCCTCATACTGGGGCTTAAGAGGCACTAGCTGTGACACAGTTAAACTATGCAAGAGGCAATTCCTCATACTGTTCCAGGGAGGGAGAGAAAGCAACGATAGTCTTGGCTCTGCAAGCCAGTGTAATTGCTGCATGGGTTTGCAGGTATGCTGGTGCACCTGGGGTCCTCTAGTGATACTCAGAATAAACCACAACACCCCAGGATTGACATGTATGTGGGCAGGATTTCAGTGCAAGCTAATTGAGATATACGTGGAGCTCCTGATCCTCGAATCCCTGAAGTCTTCCTGCAAGCCTCCAGCGGCCAGCTGGGTTGGGATAGAAGTTGTATGCAACCGTCTCCCAGCAGCACCCCCTGGTGATTGGAAAGGAAGTGGTGAGGACTCGTCAGTTCTGTCTAGCGTGGTAAGAAACTGATAACCACACTCTTCTTCAAGAGCCTCAGATGGTGATGGATACATACATTGATCCTCTTTTAAGGCAAAAAATCTCACCTATGTAGAGGTAAATCTATGTAGACTAAATTTGAGTAAAACCTACTTTTTGTTATGGCAGTAAGAGACACAGATTATTGCCATTAATGTTACATGCATGATTTAATTAGGAAAAGCAACACAGTTCAGGAAAACAAAATCTGTCCAGATAATAGTTATACTAATTACCTAAAAGATCATAAATCAAAGAAAATTTAATAAATTGCAGGAGAGATGGACAAACAAGAATCTTGTGAAGTTCAGCAAAGAAATGTGAAGTTCTGCACCCGGAGAGGAATATTTGTAGTAATACAGGCAGGGGACCAGCCAGAAAGTAGCTTTGCAGAGGAGGCCCTGGGGATCCTGGCATTCAATAGTCTGAACATGAGCCAGCAGCGCACCCTTGCAGCAGAGAAGGTTGGGGTGCATTGGGAAAAGCACTGCCAGCGAGTTGAGGGAAGTGATCCTCCCTCTCTACTCAGCCCTGGTGAGACAAATCTGGAGTGCTAGGTCCAGGAATGGGCTCCCCAGTATGAGACACATGGACTCACTGGAACAAGCTCAGCAAAGGGCCATGGAGATGATGAGGAGACTGGAGCATCTGGCAGATGAGGAGAGGCTGAGATATTTGGGGTTGTTCAGTCAGGAGAAAAGAAGGCTCGGGGGAGATTTGATCAATGTGTATAAATACCTGATGGTGGAGGGTAGAGAAGATGAAGCCAGGGTCTCCTCAGTGAAAGGACAAGGGGCACGTGGACACACGTTGAAACACAGCAAATTCCATTTGTATGATCTCCAGAGCTACTTTCCAATTTCAGCTGGTTTTTTATTTGCTGAATAACCATATTCCTACACTGAAAATACATGGCACATCCTAGTCCTGAATATTTTTTTGTTATGCATTCCCAAGATATGTTTGAGGACTTTTTTACAGACTTTTGACCAACAGCAATGTGAATGCATTGCCATTATATATTAGGATGTGTAAATATAACTGAGAAGATCAAGAGATTGAATCACATGTCATGTAGGATTCTGATGAGATGCTGGCAGGAAAGCAAGCACTGCAGTAGAAAACTGATTGTCAAAAAATGACATGTGAAAGCCCAACTTTACCCAAGTCTAAATTATTTAATATATGTCACTATAGATACCTTGATATGTTTCTTTGGGTCCAGGAAATAGATGAATAACCCACTTTACCTTGTATAAGTAATGCAGGGGGTAATTTGGACAAAATGATGTAATGTTTTGGAAAGCATGACAAGAAAATTAAGGATGAAAAAACTCCAGAATGACTTTTATGAATGAAAAGAACCTGTAATTGCTTTCCATCCCTTGACAGATGTTACTTAAACTGACATACTATATCATGCAACAAAGCTCACAAGGGTAATACAGGATTATGAGAAAATGTATAAACCACTATCTTTATTGTAAAAAATTCTTTTGTTCTTCGCAGAAAGACAGAGGGGAGGGATGCCTTTTAGCCTGATGCAGATTACTGTAATAATATTTTCAGAAATGTATCAGCACAATTGATCTATTAAAAAACAAAGAATGAAGTTAAAAGGAAGGGAGAACTTTCTGCTGTACCCTCTCCCCTCTCCTCCTGTCATTGTAGCATCTGGGAGACTTCCCTATTTATTAAAGAGAAAACAAGATGACTCCCTCCCACCTTCTTCTGTGTGGAGAAGTAAAAGAATGGGAAGGGGCAGAAATAGCCATTGTTGAGAAATTATAGATGAAGAAATGAGCATGCCTTGGCTGTAGATATTCTCAGTTCACCTCGGAGAGAGCTGATAGCTGTGGAAGAGCTGCAAAGAGCACAAGTTTCCATCCCTCGCCAGTTTCACTTCTGGCTTTAACAGTTCCCTGCTTTCAAGGTATGTGAGAAACAGGGGGTGGACACATAGGAGGGTCTCCCAGGTCCCTCAGACCTTCTCCAAAGTATCCTTCAGAGGTCAACATTTTGGGTGTCAGCCAGAAGTTAAAAAGAACCCCTCAAGAAAGCAGAGCTTGCTATATACTCTTACCAACCTGTATGACAGACCAAGTACACCACTGGTTTGAATTAAATGAAACTGCAAAAGATTGACAAGTACAGTACAGTCCTTAACCTTCATGAAGTCTGGAGGTTGCAAATGCATAGTTTGTCACAGGCAAGTTCAATCAGGTATAATGTGTCCAAGTTTCTTGCTCATCCATAGGTCCTTCATTTCCCTCTACCTGATTTTTGGCATTATATCCAATATTAAAGTGTCACAGCAGAGTCACTGGATAACCATAGTGAATAGGCAGGGTGTAGCAGTAGACGGATGATAAAGATTTTTCCCCAAAGTCAATACTGGTGTCCGGGGCATATTTTACTAATTTGGTTTTTAATGCATTTTTACCTTTTTAAAGGTTTAATATTGATTGATTTTTAATGGCGTGGGTGCACTCTGATGCTGAAGAAGGAAAAGGCTTCTCCTGGCTTCCTTTTGCTGTAGGGAACAGGAGAAATGAAGCAAGAAACAAAAAGGCATTTTAACAGAAGTCTTAGAAGTATTTAACAAAGAGAAACAAGTTAACATTTCTTTCTGTTTATCAAATTATGTAAAATTTCTAGCAAGAGGAGCAATCACTAATTAATGATTTCATAAGTTATATAAAGTTTTTTCTCTCTTTGCCAGATCTTTAAAAAACATTAACAGTATTAAGGCTCTATCTTGCCATTAATCTGTACAGACTTGACACTGATACTCTAAAACAGCACAAAAAATGAAATACTCATCAATATTAAAATACCTCCAAACATTTCCAGACCTTAGCATTTGGAAAGCCGCCACTGCTCCCATTTCAGCTGCCATACTGCATCTGCTTGGGAGAGGCTACCTCTTGACATTTTGCAGAACAGCCTCTAATCTTCTAAGGAAACTCTGGATTGAGATTAGTATCCACAGCAGAAAAGAATCTGCAGACACTACTGTGTGTGAGTAATGCTGCAGGCATTCGTCCAAGCTCAGGAATGAGTGGAATGCACCCTTTCTCAAAGGTATGGGTGAAATAACATCACTCAAGTGGAAGTGGGGATTGGGTGGAACTGAAGCAAGGGAGAAGTTCACATGTGTCTTTTCCAAGTGGCTAGCTGTACTTGGAAAAAAAAGGAAAAAAAAAAAAAAAACCAAAAAAACCAAAACAAAACAAAATTGGGAATTGGTACTTTAATTATTCAGTGCATTTATTTGCTTCTGATGGCATAAATAATCTCTCACCTTAGCGTGTCATACAAAAGTCAAAGGAACATTTCCACTTCAAATCAAATAGAAAAAAAAAAAAATCAACATAACGGTACTTTTCTGTGAACACATATAATGCATTTCTTTGTTTAATTAAACACTTCAGCAAACCAAACACCTGAATTTAAATTGCTGTTTATTACGTCTTCCCTTCGGGTACAGGTGAGATGAGAATAGGTTGGCTTGTGAGCGGCTGCAGAGACATGCGTTTTCCACAGTGACTGGCATTGCTAAGCAAGCTGACAGAGAGCTGATAACACTTTGGCAAGGAGGGAAGGGTGAGGTAAATTATCAGCGATATTAAGAAAAACCAGTTAAGAGCCGCACCTTTACTGTGGCCTGCCACGTCTGCAGCTGCTGTTTGGGAAGAAGTACAAGAGACTCCCTGTTTAACTTCAGCTTTCTCTCTGGACGTGTGGGTGTACAGGGACGTTTATACGTGCATAAATGCACGCAGACTGGTGCTTACACGCGTTTTTGCTATCCGTGGTTCCATGATGCGTTTTTCCCACCGTGGCGTCGAGGCGGAGGAGGAGAGAAACAGGAGGGGGAGCTCTCGCCGCAGCTGCCGCGCCGCAGCCCTTGCTCCGCCGGGCAGGGGGGTTACCCAGAGCAGGGGGGCTACACAGGGCCTGGGCTTGGAGCCTGATCTCCTTCTCCCTTCGGGCACCAGCACAGCGGCTGCAGCGATCACCCCCCAGTTTGTCCTAATTGTGGCGGCTTTGAAAACAGCCACGTCGTTTTCGGTGTGCCCGAAGAGTGCCGTTTGCTTGACTCCGCTGCCTTTAAAAAAACCTTTCGCTCTGAAGGTTTGTGCCACTACGGATTTACCAGCTGGGAAAAATCAGGGCTGCTCGTTAATCTCATCCTCTCCAGTAAGCCATCACGAGAAGAAGTAGCTCAGTAGTAATATTAAGGACTTAAGCATTAATAAAGATCCTTTGAAGAACTTAGTTACAGCAAATTGTTGCTTTTTTGTTACCTAAAAAGCAACTCTGCCAAATGGACTGATGCCCTTTCAAAACACAGAAATACTAATAAATAGGAATATGATTAATAGAATATAAATTAAAAGTGGGATGATTTACCTTTGGCAACTCATTTGCACCTATCGTTTTATGAACAATTATTTGGTTTTCAGAAGTCCAAATTAGTGTGCTTGCAAAGACTCCAAGTGCAAATTCGGAGCTGGAAATGCAAAGCTGTGTAGAACAAAAATACAAATATACTTGGCAGAGCCTGGCAAAGCACCTTGGGCATAAAATGTTTGCTTGGACAATGGAAGTAAAAGCTCAGGTTCTTGCCGTGACTCAGATACAGCAGGGACCTGAACCTCAGTCTTGCAGGTGACTTAGAGACCATAGAAAGGCAGTTCATGTGGCTTTTTTCTTCCCAACTTTGAACACAGCCAATGAGCTAACAAAAAAAAAAAAAATCCCAACCCGAAGCCCTTGAACGGGCAAGACAGTGAGAGGCTTGCTCTATTGCACTGTGGTTAGAGCACACACTCATAGTGGGAAGCCTGATCTGCAATTCCTACCCTTTTTTGAGATGAGTTACAACAAGGAGTAGGAAGCTTCTTTTTCCCTCACATTGAAAAAAGTCCTATTTTTGCTTTGAATGTGAATGGAAACCTATTTTGAAAGCCCTGAATTTTTATTTACTTACTTTTTTTTTTTTTTTAAGAACATGTGATTCTTGCTTCCCAGTGCACACTATATAATAGACTGATTAAAAATCACCTTGGAAATTTCACACGGAATTTGGTCTCATTAAACTCAGGAGCAAAATATTCACCGATTTCCACAAGATCAGGGTCTCATCTTTGGCTGAAATCTGCTTACTGATACCACATGCCCCAGTATTTCTGGCTGGTAGAATCAATGCGAGCAGCCCTACTGGTCCAATCAGCCACCTTTATTCACCTATTTATGATGTTTGCAGAATCCATAGTGAGCACTACTGAACCAGGTTTCTTTACCAAAAATACAGGTTTTCCTACAAGAAATATGTGCTGTCACAGTTCAGTAAATGTATTTAATGTTAAGGTCTCTGTAATGTAAACAGCAGATTTATTTTCTTGTAGCTTTTTGGAGACGTTCAGATCAATGCCATTGTATGACTAACAGATTTAAGGCTTCCACAGATTCTGACTCTCTTTACAAGTTCATGAGTTACCATTAAAACCTGAAAGTGTTTGGGGTGGATTTTTGTTAGTCATTCCCTCTCCGGTAACAAATGGAATAATTAGACAGTTTCCAAAGCTTTTTCAGTACCTATGACGCGTGTCAGATAACGTCAGAGCAGTCTAAATGCATGAACTTCTGTGTTGACAGTCAATGGTCCTCCATATGCTCTCACTAGAAGAACAACTTCCCAAGAATATGTAGTATCATAATGTGCAATGTATAAAGGTAATAACAGCTCTAGGAAAGTAGGAATCATGATAGTTGCAAGAAATAATCTTCCATCAGATGAAGAGAGATACTATTATTAGGACACAGGGAGGTAGAACTTTTATATCTACCCCTAGACTGTATTATATACTGGAAAAACAGGATATGCTCTCAGACCATGGCTTTCATCTGGTGATTGATGACATACTGAGGTGGGCTGGAGGCTGTTTTTACGGAGCTCACCAGAAGTAGCTGTTAACAGTGAGCCTCCTGTCAGGAGGCATAAATTCACATCTCCATTCAAAAGTCTTTGGAAAAATACCGGGAAAAAAGCCTAACTGAAATCCACTGGTTTTGGTGATGAAGAAATGAGGACCAGCATTCAGAATTGGTAACAAGTGAGGTGGGAAGTGCTTCCATTCACAACCATACCTTCAGCTGTTAGTCAGGAATAGTGGAATGAGACATTTGATCCTGAAGGCATTTGTTTCAGTCTACTTACCATAACCTGCTGAAGACAATTTGCATTGGTTGAGCTTGCAAATACACTCTCCAAATCCCTTCCAACATTAAAGGAAATTCTGGTTTTGTTGGGATTTGGAGATTAATCTTTTTGTCAGAGTATCAACTTGGTTTGTTACATTTATGCAGCAAAACAATGCTTTATTACAATACATGTAGTAAGTGTTGAAAGTACCTTTCAGGCATTTCATTGGACAAGAACCATTTGAGGCAATACTCTGTTTAGCAGAAGTTCTAAGGTTTTCAATAAATGTCTGCTATCAGCTCTACAGGGAAACTAGTGATATATCCCTAGTACATGAATTAACTTTGCCTTTTTCATTAGAATGACTGCATGTATCAGCAAGGTGGCGGTGATTCAAAGCAGAATAGTTGCCTGAGATTGGCTTGGTTTGTTTCCAGCTAAAGGTTTCAAAGAACTCTGAGGCTATGTAAGACTGTGTTTATAAGCAACTTCCCCTTGCGCTGCCTGTCTTATCCCTACTGTGTGAGATAACACATTAAGATTGTAGGAATATGTCCTGTACTTGATGAGAGCTCAACCGTACTGATCTGTTTGTAATAGAATACGGGAAACAAAACATAGAGATGAGATTGCTGGTGGTGGTGGAGGGGCATAGGAGGGAAACCACCCTTTGGAGGTTAGTTGCAGAGTCCCAGGTTAGTTTCTCCAAGTTTCAGAACTCATTGCATTGTAAAATATTACAGGCAAGAAAAAGCAAACAAACAAATCCCCTCCACCCAAAATAATCTTGGTTTCTTGCGCTCGCTGGTGGTGACTCTGAGGCCAGAGCTTGTGCTCCTGGGGGGTGCAGAATGGATGAAGCCCACAGCATGACTCCCACTGCGGCTGATTCCTGTGGCTCCTTGCTGCCAGCAGAGCCTTCTTGAGGGTCTCTGCAAGGTTCTGCTGCTCTGCCAAAATGAACCATCAGAGCTGTTTTGTTCCAACATCTGCCCGATTCTTCTGGGCAATGAGGGGAGTGGCAGCACACTGTGCTTCACAACGGCCATGACCTTACCACTGCGGATGTGCTCTGGGATTTTACAGACTGAGGTCTGGTTGCCACCTCATCTTTTCATGCTCGCTGCTCTAATAGCCAGGACTATGTCAGGTCCCACGGTCTTCCACTTCTCAGGGCCACGGGGGAAAATGTGCTCTGTGTCTCGAATTGTTCTGCTATCTGAAGCAGGCAAGCAAAGCTCATTTCAGTCATGAAACGAGCAACAGAGTTGCCCTCAACTTTTCAGACGAAAAAAATGTCAATGATTTAAACTCCAGAAACAGAGGATGTAAATTAGACATTGTTGCACACAAACCGAACTTATCTTTCACAGGCTAAACAGCGATTTTTATGAGAAGCCTACTCATACGAACACCAACGACTGTGTGTCTTTTTTAATTATTTTTTTAATGCACAATTTTAAGGCGTACCACAGTCATAACGAGAAACCCCGTACAACCCCGATTTTGACTCAATGGAACAATGGACACCCCCGTGCCGTACCGTGCTGTACCAGGGTAATTAGGGACTGACTGCCAGGGAGCGCGAAAGCACAACCCAGGAATAATCAATGCATCCCCCACAGCGTGTGCTGTAATCCGGCACCTCGCCGCTGAGCCGCGTCCCACCGAACCATTCATCCTCACCTCCCAGGCGCGGATAAAGGCGCAGCCGGGAGGTACCAACCTCAGCACGGCGGACAGCCACCTCTGACCGGACCGGCCCCGCGGGGAGGCGCTGGGGGACACACGGGGGGGGCGCGCACAGCCCCCTCCCCCATTCCGCCGCTCCGCCCCCTCCGCTCCGCTCCGCCCGGTACTCGGCGCGGAGCCCCCCCTCCCTTTCTCCTCCTCCTCCTCCTCCTCACCCCCCCGGCTCCCATGGCGGGCAGCGGCGGCCGATTCGGTGCCGGCAAGCCCCGCCCGCCGGCTGGCCGAGGCCGGCCTCCCCCTTTCCCCGTCCGCCCCCTCCGCGGCAGCCCGCCAGCAGCGCCACAGCAGGCGCGGGGCCGGCTCGCTCCGCGCTGCCTCTCGCCCGCCCGCCCCGCCGCCCCGCCGCGCCGCGCCGCTCCCATGCAGGCGGGCGGCGAGGCAGAAGATGGCTGACTCGCCGGGGCACCCGCGCCCCTGCCCGCCCGCGCCCCCCGCCCGCCCGCCGCCACCGCCACCGCCGCAGCGCTCCCCCCGGGCCCCCCTCGG
>JBCJKH010048253.1:0-16933 GCA_039877255.1 Loriculus beryllinus | reverse complement strand
AATTGTACTTTTTTTTCTGCAGACTGAAGTAAATGGAAATAAGAACTTATGATATACAAGCAGAACAAGCAGTCTTAATAGATGCTTATGGTATGGAAATTTCCCTCTGAATCCTCTTATCTTCTGTTTGTAAACAGGGCTCTGAGCACAGTTCTGTGCATACGTTCCACAGTAGGTGCTCTCTGACAACTTAGCAATTTTCCTAGCCTAATGAATAAATGACTGTTCTACCTGGTATAATTCAAGGATGTAAGTTTTATTTGTGATTGTAGATAACGGGCTTGTGCTGGAGAGGATATAATTAAATGCAATCCTTTTCCAGGAAAACTTAGCTCCCTGTTCCTATTCTGGGTTCTTTACACTGGTGCTGAAGACTTCCATTTTAAATGCAGTATCTTACTGCCAGATCAGGGCCCAGGACCCGCATGGCAAAGCTGGGTGGAGGACCCAGTGAAAAGAAGGGAATTCTCTTATCCCTTCAACTTTGTGTTTCTTATCTCTCCATAGAAACTTGGTTTGGAGTCTGGAGAAGGTGTTCTAGGAAAAGTAAAGCAATGCAATATTTCCTCTTTTCCACTTCAGAAGCCATGTTTTGTGTCCCTATAATATGGATGGGGGGATGCTCCATGCAGTAACATCTCTGAAAAAAGGGCAAACTATATGTGGTTGAATTTGTACCTTCAGCATTGTGTATAACAACATCATGTCAATCAGTGCTATAGCTGCAATTGGATTTTCTTCCTTCATGACGTATCTGTAGTACTAAGGGTGGTAGGTTCTGTTCTAGTTCTGGATTGATAAGTAGGGGAAACTCAGTAATGCAGATACTCTTATCTCCAGGGCAGAGATTAGGACTTCACAGTAAATTATAAAATTCTAATGAATTTTGTATTGGTAGTATTTGCACAAGTGATCTGCTAAATACTTGTAGGATGTGGAGTATTTGTGTTTAAAATACTTCTCTGATGCAGAATATCTGCTTGAGTTACTGGAAACAATTTCTATTCAGTGCATTGTGTTTTGAGGCTAGTATCTAGGGCTTGACAACAAAATCTGTAGGCTTTGGTTCTTGTTGGCTCAGAGTGCATCAGTTACATGAGCTGATTACTGAAAATGGGTACACCTGGCTGGTTGTTCATGGGATGCAGTGAGATGAGCAGATCTCTGTTCCTTGCTGCTGGAAATGGTCATACATCACTGAAGACCTTTGCAGGAAGGTGACGGGGGGAATGTATGTGAGGCAGGGCTGTGCTCCTAAAATCAGCAAGTTGAGGTGCAGAATGCGTATTGTGCCTACAGTACCTTTGTTCCTTGAATACAGAAATAACCATGATTTCAATGGACTTGGATTTCCTGAATTTCAGTGCAATCAGCTAGAGGCCAGGGTGTATATAGATTTTTCTGAGATCTTTCCTCAGAAAAAAAACCTTTTTTAATTGCACAAACAGATGTACACAGACGTGCTCATTCACACACAGATTCTTAGAAATGCAGACTAAGATAACTTTTCTGCACCATCTTGCTTCTTTCTTTCTTGTACCTCTCAGGGAATTTGTAGCACTGTTTTGTTCCACCACAAAACCCAATAAATTAAACAAGCCCCCCTGAAAAGACAGACACAACATAAAACATCTGTGCACTAGTTTTCTGGAAATCCAAACATGATCATCAACATAAAATGTTAATAAGTTTCTTAGCCATATTTTGGTCATTTCCCTAAATCTACATCCAGATATCCTTGAGTCTATTTATAGGGAACATCTTTTCTTGTATTTTTTTTTTTTGTAGTGACACATGCCTCCAATCACAGGAGATGTGTTAGCAGAGCTCTGAAGGACACACAATGTCTGTAACATTTCTCAGATAATATTGTCATATACTTGGAGCAGCAGGCCCATTTTGAAACAGTAATTTGGTCCCTAAAGAGCTCTTTAGCCTCTGCCTTGCCTGCCCACCCTGGCCAAGCTGTCGAAGAGAGCAGCCCAAGATAGATGGTCTGGATTTGTGTAGAGTAATTTAAAGCATCCTGCCTTTTTTTTTTTTTTTTCTGCTTAGTTTTCTTTCCTGATGGAGAATTTACTTGGAATATACTTTATCTGCAGCATTGCTTGCTTATAGAGGCATATACAGCTCCATGATTTTTTTGTTTTGTCTTACTCTTACTAAAACCTTTATTAGAATGCAGATGAACCCTGACCTCAGCCAAGGATTAAGTGAACAGATTCTTTAAGTAATAAATCTAAAGGCATATTACAAGCAAGGAAAAGGGATTTCCCTTGTGTTTTTGGATTTATAAGTGCCAGAGGCTAAACAACTTACAAGGGCTCTAAGATTGCTCCTTTTTTCTAACCTGGGACATGTTCTAATATTGTGACATAGCGAAGAATTAAGCTGGCTTACGAAGTAGAAAACATGTAGAGTAATTGAAAATGCATCATACAGACAGAAATGCTCAATGCAACAATGTCCTGTTACAAAGATTACACTGATTTATAGGGGATGTCTTAACTCCTAATCCCAGGGACACAAGATCGCATCGACCATGTATTCTTTCATAAGCAGCAAAATAAAAAAGGTGGTTAATAATGTATATACTAGAGATTGAAAATGAGGGAGAGGGGCTGAGACAGTGTTGACTTTCATGTTAGAAGAATTTAACAGTGCCAATATTTTCAATAGCTTTTTGTGTTTGTCTCATCAGGGAAGTGCAGCTATTTTGTGTTTTGTAGCTGAGAGAAGTAACCAAATGGAGCAAGAATGAATTAGGGCTAAATATTGTTTGGCATAAGCTCTTCTGAAGAGCTCAGAGAGGAAATAGCTGGGGGTGGAGGAGGGAGAAAAGGTCACATGGACCATAGATGCAAAGCAGGGTGTGGAAACAGCTGGAGCCAAATCACCGTGTCTTGAAATTAAAAGAGAAGATGGTGAAAACAGTTATTTTCTTTTGACCGTCCAAAGGGAAGACTTCAGGGAGAACAATGGTACTGCTCTGCAGAGCTAACGTCACCGATAGTGACCTCACCCTCCACAAGTTCAAGGACCGCTTCTTCTCTGTTAGCCATATTCAGAATAATCACACCTACTCCTTCCTGATCCGCTCATTTTCTCCCAGCTGTTGGTTCCTGCTCTGGGTCTCTGATGAGTCTTTTGTCTTCTCATTTGCTAACACCTCTTCAAAGATCTGCTGGAAACCAGAGGAACTTTTTCTCTTTGGAATCAATCCTCTTTTCTGTCCTTCCTGCTTCTTATTCTTCACTCTGAGTTGCTTCAAATTCACGTTTCCAGCTGCTTCAGCTTTGCCTAGAGAACACAAATCTATCATTTCAGTCTTTTCTTCTCCCCCATGTTGAAATATTCTGCCTGCTGTATCCCTTGAGATTGTGTTTTCCAGGTTGCGGAATGCCCTTCATTCATGGTAGGGCAAACTTTCACTCATTCTGGAGTCAAATAGTAGTAGGTGTTTGGGTCTCAAATTGGTAGGGAGAACTTTTATATCACAGAGTGGAATAGGATGCAGAGCTTTTTTGCTGGAGTTTGCCAGGAGCTTGAAACAAAAGTTTCTGGAAGTGTTTAGTGTCCTAGCTAGCTCAAAAGTTAACTCAAAACCTGAAGAGGGCATCATGACTGACACTGTTGGTTTTGTTTCACTGCTTGTCATTTGAAAAGAAGCTTCAAGTTTCATTTTACACATCTTCAAGCCATCTCCTTTGTTTTACTACTTCTGGCCAGCTTTGCTGCATCTTATCCTGGAACAAGCACTTTCTTCTTGTTCCAAAATCCCTGGCATATCAGGAATGGAAAATTTATGGGCACCATAAAATACATGGAACTTCAATGATAAAGCAGGTGACAGAAAACCTTTTGTGTTACAAACGTTAAAATCCTTGCTATGCTTTTAGTTTCATCTGTGATTTTGTTTTGTTTTGTTTTGGATGGTTTTGGGTTAGTGGACAGGCTCTCTACCCCTCTTCCTACTTCTTTATGTCACACGGAAGCTTGGTGTGAGAGGAAATTAGAGAGACTGATTTCTGAATGTTAACATTATGAGGAGGATATAATTTGAAGTCAAGAATATTTGGATAGTTGTGTTGTCTGAAGACTGACTAGAGCAGCCATAATGTTGGACATTTGTATATTTTGGAAGAAATGACAATTTGTGAAAAGGCAGTGTAGGGAGGCACTTGAGTAACTGGAGTTGGTTCACTGTATGGTTGGTTCTCTGGTTTAATGCCTACAAAAAATGTATGGCCCATTCAGGGAAGGTACCGTGGGTTTTGTCCCCATCTTGTGGCTATCCAGATAAGGATTTGTAAATCTTTTGAGTCAAGGTCTGCAGGGTCCCCCTTGTTAGCTCTGAAGAGCCTGTCTCCAAGCCCTGCTGTCAGTCAAAGAGGAATTAGTTTTGCATGCTCTCATGTAATCAATATACTATGCATAAAAAAAAGGACAATAGAAGTAAGCAAGAGAATTCAGAAACTGGTAAGGAAACATCAAGGCTGCAAAGTGGCAGCTGAGGCTGCAGGATGAACTAGAGGGAAGTTTTGAGATTGTATAAGCACAGATGGTAAAGGAACTTTCTACTTAGAAAAGCTCCTAGAGCCACCAAATCCTCCCCAGTGAGAAATATTTCGTGTCCAAAAGAAGAAACTTCAAGGAGAAAGGAGAAAGCTCTGATAGATGATCACGAATTTCTCAACAGGAGACCAGGAGTTGATAAAAGAATCCTCACAGTTGATAAAAGAATCCTGGAGAGATACCATTGACTGTATGCATCTACTATACATACAGAAAACAAGAAATAGGAAGGACTTTTACGAGTAGGTAAAGTAGGTAAAGCTTTGGACAAGTCAAATTCTGCCCCTGATGTCTAAAATGTGGAAACGGTGTGAAGCTGTTCATTTATGACAGTCCAGAAAGAGGAGCTCTAGGGGACTGCATCCTGCACACTCTGAATTCTGCAGCAAGAAAATGCTCACAGCAGGAAAACTAAGTTGGATTCTAGAGAAAAAAGTGGTGAGACTCGTTAGAAAGCAACTATGAATCTTACTACAAGGCTGAGAGTAGTCCAAAGACCTGTTACTCAAAGCTAGTACTTGGATGCTTTTCTCCATTTGCTTCAAGTGAGATGTTATCAGTGCAAAAAAAATTATGCTTAGATAAATTTAACCTCTGCTTTCTTCTTTGTGCTGCTTGGAAGAGATTGGTAATGTCTAGTCTCAAGTTGGGTAGCATCTGTGGACATTTTTGTCTCCTCTCCTGATGAACTGTAGTCTGTCTATGCAGGTTGCTTGTGAAGGCATTGTTCATCAGCTTGCTGTCCTGGCTGTGTTATTAAATGTAAGGCAGCAGGTAGAAGGTAATAAACAGATTTGAGAGGTCCAAGCAAAATGGTCAAGAATATGTACAAAGTAGCAATTAAGAATGGAGATTAGCCAAGAAATTCATGTTTATTGAGATGAACTTTAATTAGCTCTTTGTATAAGAAACTAATCTATGGAGTTGTATATGGGATAGCTATTGACAACATACTTGAACAAGCAGCTAGAAGTTCTCAGTAGTAGTAGCTCAAGACAGAGTAGAATAACTCAGGGTAACTCACAGACCTTATTATCTTTATTCATGATGCAAAACTGGGAGTAGGTACAAGGCTGTCAAGATGGTGGGGATCAAAGGGATCAAATTCAAATAACACGAGTAAATAAAGAAGCATCACTTACTGAGTTATATAGGAGGGAAATGGAAACTAACCAAGAGTAGTAAAATCCCTTCCTTGATAAACTCTGGATTCCAGAGGTTATCAAATGCCTTATGTGCACCTATCCTTCACTCAGCACCTTTCTCTTCACTGGCAGTTGTGTAATGGCCATATGTAATTTTTGAAATACTGTATTTGGAGGTTTTGTAAATGTCCAGCAGTTAGAATCAAGTTTGAGAGAAGGGACCATGTTTTAAGAAAACCATCTCTTCTCCTGATTCTTAGAAAATGAAATCTTACAGAAACAAATTAAAAAATATAAAGAGTTGTGTGAACAAAGCATCAATATGATTCCTCCCAGCTTCTGCTTTTTCACTTCCCAGCATCCTAACCAGAAGAACACAAACAAGTGAAGGAAATAGGTATCTTCAGGAGGGAGATGAGGGTGACAGGAGGCTGGAAAAGGGATATTCAGGATTGTAGGATGATTCACGTATGAGAAGAGATTGTAGAGATCAGGAATCTTTAGGATAAAGAGATGAGTGAAGGAAGATATGATCAAGACTATGAAATTATCAGAGGGAATATGAAATGAGCATTCACAATTCCCAATATAAGGAGTAAAAATTTCCCAGTTAAATGATCAGATAGCAGGTTTAACACAAACAGAGGAAGTACTTTTTCACACAATGCATAATTAAATTGTGGAACCCATTGCAACAGGATGTTGTGGAGGTCAAAACCGTAAATGAGTTCAAAGAGAGACAAGTTCAAGGAGGATAGATCTGACAAAGCCTATTAAATATGAGGGTTCAAATACAATGTCTGGGCTGAGAGAGCCTTGAAACTTTCGTTGCTGGAAGCTGGGAGAGTATAGTCAAATATACTTTCCATGTTCCTAATTTCTCCTTTCACGCAGCTAGCTAATATTGGCCACTGCTGAGACAGATACTTGGCTCAGTGTCTGTCTTTATGGAAGACATTATGTTCCTAGGCATTATACTTTGGAAGCCCTGCTTTTGGAGAGAGTTTGTTCTGGATCTGAAATCCTTTTTATCTCCTTGGGACCTTCAATCTGTCGGGTCGAGAGTGTGACAACCCAAGGTGCTCTAACACTGGAATAATGAGATTGCATACAAAATCAGAAGATTTTTAAATACAGATACACTAGTTTCTCATTATTTGCAGTCTTGTATGGTGGTGAGTAAAGGGTTCACTTTGCAGTTTATGTATTTTCTGGCTTTCCCAACACCATATGAAATCCAGAAATCAACCTCTAAAAAATGATGTGATGAAATTTTAACAAAAATTGCATGGAAACAGAGATAAAATAGCTATTGTGAGAATTTCAATAACGCTAGTCAGCATTAGAAGCAATAGTTCGGATGGATGCTGGAGAACAAATGGGGAGTCAGGGCAGGCTCAAATTACTCTTCCTAAGTCAGCTAATGAAAATTGTTCAGTATCTGTGAACTGTTCCCTTGAGGAGATGGGCCCCAACATGCACAGTATGCCAGCTGGGGTTGAATGGGGGTGAATAAACAAATTGATAAATAGATAGGTATGTTGTTATTGTGAAGGAGCACGTAACAGCTTTAGCAAAAATCAAGATGCTAAATAATATTTTCTATACACAGCAGAAACAGTCCCTGTTCTCAGACATCCTCAGTGTAAAGGAGTAGCCACAGACAGGCAACAGTGGGGAAGAAGGGAATAGAGAGAGGCACAACCAGATAAAGTGATTAGCCCAAAGTCACACAATAGATAAGGGGCAAAGCCAAAAAACAAGCCCAGGGTTTCTGCAGCACAGCTGATGGGATCATATGCTGCACAAATCCATTACAGAGAGATGTAGTAGCGTTGCGGTCTGAGCTGTAAGTTCAATGTTCATCCACACAGAAAATATAAAATACGGAGAGTTGAGTGTATTTTGAGAGTTGTTTCTTTATTCTTACAGCAACTGGAAAGGATAGCAACCCACCCTGAAATAGTAACCATCAATATACGATGCCTTTTGCAGCTCTCCTTCCTGATCAAATAAATAATTTGTAAGGTTTTGATGACAAAAGGATGTATCCCCTGCTCAGCTATCACCTGCCAGCACTACTCTAGTGCAATCTGATTTAGAGATTTAAGCATAGAAATCATCCTTTCTGCTGTTTCCCCTGGAAACAGGGAACACACCGGCGAGGTTAATCGTTTGGGTTTGCAATTCATAGTTGGCAAAAACCAAAAATAATTCCTCATTTTCTGAGTTTTAAAACATGTTGGTAAACTTTAATCTTTCAAAGGCTGTGCTGTTGTTTGCTTCCTGATATTGTGTAAAAATAAGTAGCTCTAGACAATAGTATATGCTCAGAAAAGTATGCATTAAGTATAGTGAGGCTCCCTTTGCTTTTCTGTGGTACAGGCATGTATAGAAAAAAGGAGAAATAACACATACCTTTCCCTTGGGTTTGTGGTATGTTCTGTATAGCGATAGCTGGGCCTCAACATACCAGCTTCCCAGTATAAGGAATATATCCCAGTATAAGTGAGTTTGTTATGGGCAGAGAGTGAGTTGGGAACCAAGGCATCTTGGTCCAGAAACAGGTCTTAGGTATGTGGAACCCTGGAAGTGAGGAGCACTGACTAGCCCAGTGCTCCCTTACTGTGGGCTGCTGTCAACCTGCTGTTTGTAGTGTGAGTAGACACGGCAAAATTGTGTTTGCAGGGACATGGGAAACGTGGACTGTGCAGTGTCATGCTGCAGCCACCTAATTCACTGCAATGCTCTGATCATCCTCTGTGAGGGTAAAATGAGAAGAGGGATAGAAAGAGAGTGAGGAAGAGGAGGTGGGAAGCTAAGGATGAAACTGTGAAGGGGTGGGTGGCAGAATAATACTCATTGTTTTCACAGAATTAATGGATCACTGGGTGTTGGAATACCTTCTAACCATACGGGCTACAGCTGAAGCTCAGACTTCTATATAGGAGGCGAATTGCACATTCCTCATTGAGAATAGCCACGTATACCCTGCACACTATGCAGGGAGCATATCCTTTAAGCCTAAGGCTAGTAACTTTTCTTTATCTCCGCTTTTCTACCAACCTACTGCAACTTAGTCTATACATGATATACATGGGCATGAACTTGCAGTATCCAGGCATTAGTATGAAGTCACAGTTTTAGTTTGACTGCTGTATGCCTTGGCTGTGTGGGATTAAGTAAAGCCAGTTACGTAAAGTAAAGTACTGGGTGCTACGTACTACATTTCCAGCTAGTTGAAAAGGCACTTAAAAAAACCCCAAACAAACAACATCTTTAAAACAATGATAAAAGCAGAGGGCTAAAAGGAAAAAAAAAAAAAGCCTTAGTTTTACGTTTTGACTATTGGGGTCAAAACCCAGTAGGCCAAACTGGAAACATTATAATTTCCATTATTGGGCATCTGAGGGAGCCATGACTATAAGCACATTTTCCTGGGCTTTCAGTAGCGTTCAAATATATTGTAATGTTTCCTGAAGGAAAATAGGGGTAATTGCTGTCACTGTACTCTGGGGGCTACCATTCTCAAAAAATATAACTAGTCACTGCAGAGGGGTTGTACCTGAAATGAATTTGACCTATAACGTGTTGCAAAAATACTATATGCATCTTGGGATCTCAGCACTCTGCATGCTTTAGAGGTAGGTCAATTAAAAGGCTATAATTTAGGGTCTTCATGAAAGTCTTTGGGAATAGGGAAGTCTGAATATGGCAATGAAAATCCATAAGGGCATTTTCACTGTGTGTATGTGTGTTTATGCATTTCTATCTCTAGTCTTTGAACAGATAAAAACGTAATATCACATTTGTGTGAGATGTCTAAAAGTTAGACAACAATATGCATGTAAACAGTGTATGCACCAAGAGATGCACACACATACGGCTTACATATGTGCACATGTGCACACATGCATGCCCTGCACCCACACCTCTGTGTTAATGAGCTTTTCCTCTTGGGGGGACAAGTCGAAAGGAGCGAGTCCTTCCAGCCAAAAAAATCAATTGCTTCTTCATGAATTATTGAGATGTTTGCCATCAGTTTCTTTACAAAAAAAGGAGTCATTGTTCAATGTTTCCTCCCCCAGCATACTCTTTGCTTTTACCTTGTGATATCATGACATGAAGACATAAATTCTTACATATAAAAGTTTTCATTCTTTTAATGACATGTATATTGCAGTAGTTGAATATCTTTTTCTTTTCTCCAGTGTTGGCTGTATTTGTGCACATATACGCTTTACACATACAGCAACTGTCATCCTCCTCCCAGCACTTAGCTAGGGAAGGAATGCTGCAAGTGAAAAAAAAGAATTCATTTTATAGCAAAAATACTAATATTTCCTGTGCTGCCAAATGCAGTATTGATGTACTGATGCTCAGAAACTGGATCAAGGTTCTTACACTGAACTGTGAGACACCACTAAATGAACACTTTTGCCTCTTGTGTAAATAGATAGATTAATGATGTTAAGTGAAAGCCAAGCCTGCTGAATTGTTAGCTTCCTTATGGTGCTTTGAATTTCCCTTATTTTTGATAAATGAACCAATCTGGCAATGAAATCCTTGCACAGTAGGTTAATAATGTCATGGCTGTACTGTGAAATAGTAATGTTTGTACTGTCTCTTTGCAAACAATAATCCTTTGAAGCCTGATAAATCTATTTTCAACCAACTTGTCTGTTCGCCGGTACACAGAACTTCCCCTTTGAAAATACAGTTTAGAAGATATTTAAAACCCAGCAGACAATAGACTAAGGAAGAGGGACAGTGATTTAAAGGGCAGAAGTTGGGAGAATACTCCTCTTTTCCGCTTCACTTTCTTCTCTGTGTCTCCTTTAATAGCTTTGGAAGCATTTTAAGAAAGGTTTCCTTGCTACTTTTTCTAGCCACAGACTACTGCCGGGTTTGTTTGCTGCAACATTCAGTTATCACTTCCAAAAGCTTTTCCCCTCTGTCACTTGTGAAGAGAACTGGAAAAGCAGTGGCTGAATGTAATCAGAAACTTTGCTTGCTAAATCAGGTTTCGAAATTGAGCTGTCTTTGGAGGGTGACTCTCTCACGCTGACACCGTTTGTATTCTTGTACTCTGGGAGGAGCTCTTATTTGTATTTACATGTAGTTTACCATATTTATATATTAACTGGAGTATCTGGACACACTGAACTAATTTCCCAGCAGGAGTTTTTGTTGCCGCTTTACAAGAAACTTCAAATGTAGACACATCTGAATTAACACTGGCTTTGTATACTTGCTAATAGGGATATTTAGGAGGTAAAAAGAAACTGCAGAGGTTGTGAGAACAGGCCGTTCTCACATACGTTAATCAAGTAGGATGGGAGTGAGCTGGGCAGGCAGCAGCAGATCATCTGCCTGGAGAGTATTTGTCAATGTTCAGTGGAGAGCTCTCAGCACTTCCCTCAGCAAACAGAGGTATCAGAATCAGTCCTCGAGCCCCCTGTCACCTGACCTTGCAGAGCTCTAACACTTTTCATTGCACAAAGTCACAGACCTGAATTCCACAGTGGCCAGACACCCGTTTGCCATTTAAGGAGAGAAAGGAAGCAGGGAAAGGATCCTAGGGAAGAAAGAGGGCAATTGTGAAACGGGGCAGCGGGGTCCTTTGTTAAGCATCCTAGGGTTCTGTATCTTCTGCTTACAGACCTTTTCCCCCATCCTCTTTATTATCTCCTGACAGATGAGCTTTCTAATCACTTACACGAGTCAAGGTGATGCTCCCCAAACAAGGACAAGAGAAAGCACCCTGCAGTTTAGGTGATCAACCCCAATGGCCAAATTCAGCATTGAACACTCACCCAAACCTCTGCGCAGAGACAGGCAGACCTCTAAAGGTGGTCCGTTTGCAAACAAAAAGGCCAACTTGATTGCAGTAAATAATTCTGTTGTCTCCAGTGCTTATAAGTGCATCAAGATGAGAGCGGCAGTGGATTTGGTGCTGGAAGGGGCATAATGGACTTGCAGCAATTGGGAGAGGAAAAGAATCATGAAAAACCAAAGTCTCCCATCAAATGGTTAGCAAAGGGCCAATTGTTCTATTTACAAGAGCTCTCCTGCCTGGAGGAGAGGCAAAAAAAAAAGTATCAAGACAAGCATTTCCTCCCTGTAATGATAAGGAGCTGTTGCCTGCAGCGTTCAGACTACACGGTTTCACAGATGTTTTTTAAAAAAACCCAGCCAACAGCTTCTCTCTACCTTAACTATAGCAGCAGCACAATTGTCTGTCAGTCTTTGTACAAAGCAGAGTGGAAATATTGCCCTCCTGTTTCTTTAAGTCCCAGAGACTTAGTAAAATTAACACTAAATGTTTTAAAAGAAACCCTATCAAAAATCACTGATGATTTCAAGTTATTATTGAGCATGGGTGTCTGAGTAGCTTGGGGCAGTGCACATAAACTTGACAAACAGGGTACTTTAGTGCTGCCTGCCCAGATCCACATAATAGGGCAATGAAGCTTTTATTCATTCAAAGAAAGGTTGAGTTTGATTGGCAGGTCAGCCTGCCTGAACACCACAGTCTCTTTTCCCTAACACTTCACTGCTATCAATTACAGTTTTGAATGTGAATTGTTTCTAATGTAAAATAATGCCAACCTCTGCCTCTAACCTCAGGCCAGAAAGCTCTCTTGTGTTGTTTTTCTTTTTTTTTTTTTTCTTTTTTTTATTCATATTCACTGACTGCCTGAGGACTCTGTTTCTGCTTTGTATTTTCTCAGTCTCTCACCAAAGTGCTGCCATCAGAAGCCGTATTCATGCGCAGCACATTATTTTCATTGTATTAATGATAACATTGGTGAGCAAAATAAAATAGAGTGATATGATGCCCCCCCCTTCAGCTGCCACAGTAGTACTGTTTGGTTTTGTAAACATGCAGGTTCAGAGACATAATTCATAATAAAGTTATAATCCATTACAAGCAAGCATGACTCTGAAATTGCTTGATTTTTATCTGGCAGTTGACTTAAATCTGTTTGTGAAACTTGCCCGATTGAAGAGAATGCAGATCTTATTTAAATCAGGTGATTTGGTTCAGCTGCCATCTGTTGGCCGGTTCATTATTATGATTCTGTGGTTACAGTAGTTACCTGTCTTCATTTATTTCAGTAAAACAGAAATTACATATAGTAAATAGTGGGGGTGTTATGTAATCTCTATTACCCCAGGGAACTGGTTTTACATGTATGCATGCATAACTTTAACACACAATCTCCTTTCTATGCTGGATGACCATTTATGCTGCAAGATGCATTTCCTGTTGCTTTCTGACAATCCTCAAAAATGAGTTGCTTTGCTGACTTATAAAAATGCCATGTGTGCTGTATGGCAGTAGATTAGAAAAACCCTACAGGATGGTGGTTTTGAATGGGCCCACAAAGAGGGATGCATGGAACTGGGACCCTCTGAAATGTGGAGTCTCTTGTAGACTTGTTTTGTAATATCAAATGCTGTTCTTTTTTTCTGCTCTTTTATACGATCAGCATTCTGTCAGTGAGGACTTTGTCCATTTATCCCATTTCACAAAAGCTTCTATTGCAACTGAATTTCCATTTTGCTGCTGCTTGCCTGATTTTCATCAGCATTCTCCCTCTCTTGTGTTCGTCTCTTCTGCTCCATTATGGAATCCGTATAACTGTGCACTCTGCCTCCAGTGACATCACTTTAGGCTTTCTCCTATCGCATCCATTAATATCTTGATAGGGATATACAGGAAAGACCTACCTTTGCTCTTTCATCTCTCTTGAGACAGCCACTCTGCAGAGTAACCTAGAAACAAGCCATCCCTTTTGGATGCAATTGCTTACAAAAATACCAGTTTCAGGATGGAACAGTGCTTTCAATAATAGCATTTTTTTTTATCAAATACATTCAAACACAGTTTTAACATATATTTAATTTTACAGTGTGATATTTTACTTTCAGTTTGTGATTGAAAATGGTCTCTTCAGAAAAGAATAAGTGGCTGAAAATGTTATATGATACTTTGTATGACATAGCGAAGACACCTCCTGCTTCTGGTGGTTTTATGTTTTCCTTGTGGGCTCTTTCCTGCTATCTAAGATTTCTCCATTAGCTCCAAGGATAGGGTGGGCTGAGAGCTTGAAACAGGAAAACCTGAAGTCTGGTTTTTTTTTCCTGTTATCAAGTTTCGCTTGGCTGTGGTATACATCACGGTGGCCAGCACAATGTCTAAGGAACTTACATATTTCCCACCGTATTGTGTACTTCTGTCATGTTTTACATTATGGTGATTTTGATACTGAAGGTACAGTTTCTAGTTTTTCACAAAATGTTGCTTTTTATTTTGAATCCAGGTGAAAATAAATTTCAATATTTCAGGCCCTAAGTCAAACAAAGAATCTGCATTTTGGCCAGTTTCACGTTCAGAAAAACTCATATCCTATTAGCATATTTCTAGAGGATAGGTAATTTTTATACTCACTTTGCAGTTTGGGCAGTGGAGATAAAGAGGCACATGGTCCAATTTCTGTGTTATACCAGTTTTAGAGCAAAGTAACTCCATATTTTGAAGAGGGAATTCCTGATTTATAAGCTCAGGCTACCAGACTGCTTTCACAGCAAATACGTTATGTAGTTTTGGTGCAAATAAATATGTGCCTTGCTCTCCTCCTCAGTAACTGCCTTGTGAGGCTCAGACCTTTGGAGTCTGAAATCAGAATGTGTGAAAAGGGAGGTATGGGAGATGCCACCTACTCCAAATTGTCCTCCAATTTCCAAACAAACATATGGCACAAACACATTGTAAATAAAGATGACTTCAAACACAGCTCTTTTCATGGGTGAATGGGTTACATTGGGCGTTTTACTGGCAAGCAAAATGTCACTTGGATTCCACATTTGAATACTTGATCTGTTAGCATTGCTGGATACTTTCGTTCCTGTGTATTGATTTAAAGTCTCTACTGCAAACAAGCAGTTAGCTCACTGGAAGGCAGCAGTGGTAGAGATGCTGATGCACAGACAGAGCCTGGGTTTGCTTTAGTTGGCACTGCAGCGACAGGGTTATGTTCTCTCCTGTGTGGCTCTGGGACAGTGTTTATGTACCATCTCACTTTGCCTAACAGCCACCAAAACCCATTATTTCTGCTGCAGGCAATGGCAATTTGGCAATGCCTGTGCTCTCATTGCTGTAATAAAGCATTGGTGTTATCCAGCATTATGAGGAGGATTGTGTTTACTTTCACTGGAGTATGAAGTGGTTAAGGCTGTAATTCAAGAAAGCAATTGAGCATTTAATGCAAATCCATCATTGTTCTGCACATACTGAAGCATGTGTTAAACTTTGACTTTAATGAGACTTGGCCAAGGGTCTGAAGATCTATATGTATTTAAGATCAGCTGATACCATAAAGACTGTTTAGCTAGACTTTATGCACAGTGTGGATAAACACAGGTTTACTATCAGATGAAAGATGCCCTGCTAGTAAGAAAATTTTTCTGTAGACAAGTCTTTTGACTTGTGTTTTGTGAAGTCTGTTGCCATTCCTAGTGCATACTTTTTTCTTTCGAAAGGAACGCACAGAGAATTTAATATTTTAGCTTATAATTTTACGAGGCACAAATATTTTTGAATAGTCAGCAGAATCCTTCCTCAGTTGTTTGGAAGCTTAACGGGTTTAGAAAGTTCTTCCTTAGAGATAAATAAGCTGTCAATTCGTGATGAAGAAAATCAAACTTGTACTGTTGATTTTGGCTGTGGTATTTGCAAAAGTATGAGAGAAATTTTTGCAGTCGCAGAGCACTACATGTGTTAGCATTTAGCTTTCCAATGCCACATTGTGCCTCTGATAGCATTTCTAAAAGGTAAACAGAAATGTCAAAATAATGAAAATAAAAGATTAACCATTCAGATTTTGTGAGTCAGAAATCAAATCTGTATTGCAAATTAATAGAAAGCCAGCTCAAGTTCCCAAAACTGCTTAGTACACCAGTTGCCCCCCCTGCCCCTTCTTCTGAAGGTCTTTTTCAAGCTTCACCAAATTTAGATTGTGAAATGTCTAAACAGAGGTTCTAAACAGAAACCTGGGAGGTATAGAAAGTATGCCAAGAGCAAATTAGTTTACTTAGTTCATGACTTTAATACACCCTTGCAATTAGCAGGGTATTTCCTTTGGACTTGTGGTCTCAAGATATGTGTTTCTGTTCATGATTTTTTTTTTATTCACTGCCTTTAAATGAGAAAAAACAAACCCCACAGTTCTGCCTTGCTGGGTCCGTACGTACCAGGAGTTTGAGCATGTTCAAGATATGGTTTGACTCTCAATGCAGCATCTCCAAGTACATGGCAGGTGAGAGAAAGTCTAAAGTGAGAGAAGTCTAAGTTAGGATGTGGTTGTAAACAAAGCAGAATTTGGCTGTAAAAGCTATTTGTGAAACCTCTGTTCCAATGCACCAGTTCCTCATGGATGTATATGCTGAGTGATGTGTTGTTTGTCAGGCTCTTCTTATGGAGAAAATGCATGTATTTGCTGAGTAAGATGTTGTACTCATGGTGATAAAAGTTGCTGAAGACATGGATACCTTTAGAGGCTGCATCTTCTCCTACAGATATCTTAAACCCTTTGAGATCCCAGATGCTTTGTGCCTCTGCAATCTTCTCAACTTCCTTGAACTAACTTCACTTTCTTAGTGCCAAACCTTCTAGAAACAGCTTCAGTTCAAACTGTATCTTCCAGAGCTGCCTGTACCCTCATCTCTCCCCCCTGGAAAACAACCGTAACCCACCTAGTAGCTGCCAAATTGGCACCCACAATTGTAGTATCTTGACCCAGCATGACACAACCCCTCTTCCTCAGATACCAGCCCTGCCCACAAACCCTCCACAATGGCAGCTTGACCCTGGCTGACACAATTGCCCCTTGTGTTTGCCAAACCCACAAAATTATAGGGGTCGTGCAGGAAAAGGCACGGAGATGGGTTAGTTTGTGCTCCCTGTGCTGTCTGTGACACTGTGACCCTATTCATGGGCACATCCTTGCAGGAGGACTCGGCAGCCTGTCTGCAATGCATAGTTCTAAATTGTAGCCTTAAAAGATCCTTTTTTAGATGCAAATGAAAGACCCAATTAGAGTTTAGGGGTTTTTTTGTTTGTTTGGTTTTAATTTTTTTTAAAAGAGCAAAAATGTATTAAGATTAGTAGGAAACATCTGATGCTCCCTCATTAGCAGTACCATTTT